>QNQO01002268.1:0-121875 GCA_003290165.1 Berberis thunbergii
TTTTCACTGCAACATTAATAAAATGCGTACAATGATGTCGAAGACTGTAGTTCTTAGAATCAAAATTGTGCAACTAAGCGTACAATGATGTCGAAGACTGCAGTTCTTAAACCAAAATTGTGCAGCTAAGCAAACAACCGCTGTGTTGTAAATGTTGTTTTAAAATTTAATCAAAAAGTAATCACGTGCTGAATTATACTTACCTATAAGATGTAATCAAAAGTCATTTGATAGCAAAAAAAATTTTGCAACGGCTTAAAACTGTGGCTAACTATTTGCAACGGCTCAAAACCGTGGTCATGATTTGCCACGGCTTATAACCGTGGCTAGGACTGGCCACGGCTTAAAACCGTGGCTAAAGATTTTGCAACGGCTTAGAACCATGGCTAGGAGTTGCCACGGTTTTAAGCCGTGACTATTCCCGGCCACGGCTTAAAATCGTGGCTAACATGTTTGCAACGGTTTATAACCATGCTAAATCATCAACCATCCTCGAGCCATAAAACCGTTGCTAACATGTTTTCCATGGTTTTTAGCCGTTACTGGGGATTTAGCGACTCCTCTACAGCCCACGGTTCTAGGCCGTGACAATGGGTTTACCCCCACGGGTTAAAACCCTTGCTAATGGACATTTTTGGTGTAGTGTGTAGATATCCTTTTTTGTCTGAAACTAAGGCTAGTTCTGCTACTATGGACCGTATTCGCCATGGGACTCGCAATTTTTGCGCTAGGACATGCTGTAGGTATAACTCTTTTTGGAAGGAAGGTATCCATTTCACCATTCTTTCCTTTTGTAAATATTATTTTAATTGCACCATTTCAAATGACTATTGCTACTAATGATTGGTCAGCTATCTTTGTCTATGGAAAACAAACTCGGCACGTCGGGTTCACTTCTAGGATATGATGCTACAGGTGTACAGCCGTCAACCTCTCCCAGGATGATAATAGGGTACCTTAATGTTTTATATGACCCCATGGAAAAAATGGGTGGCGTAACTCCTTCTTATGCCTCACTTAGTCATTTACGTCGTTTCGTGGATGACAATCATCTTTTGGACCTCCCCCTAAAGGGATCCCAATTTACTTTCAGGACAAACATGGCACAAGCTAACTTGACAGGGTTTTGGTTACAGCTAACCGGATGACCCTTTTTCCTTCGGCCTCCCTATCGTTCTCCTGTATGCCCCCATCTTTGGATCACCGGGCCATTTCCCTCAAATTGCTCATCCAATCTACCTCCTCTGCCAAACCGTTCAAAATTTTCCATATGTAGACCAGGGATCCGGGTTGTCATCACATCATTAACAGTTCCCGGTCCCCCCTAAACAAGGTACCCCCACCTCATTTATCTCACAAGTATGCATCCTCAAAAACTCGTGCGACATTAGATGCTATTCAGAATGTTCCTTTGTCCAAAGTACTCCTCTATGCTCGCCTCGACGAGCTTCTAATCCAAGGAAGAATTGTTTTGGTGCAATAAGTCAGGAGTACCATGGCTATCTGATGGCGACCGCAATACTAGATTTTTGCATCTTTCTACTCTGATGCATAGCAAGTCGAATTTGATTTTGCGCCTCAAAGACCATCATGGAGCTTGGCACGATGAACCAGGGCCTTTGGGACAGGTTTTCTTCTGCTACTACTCTAACCTGTTCAAAATTTCTCAACCCCCACATGCTCCAAATGTTTTACAACTCTTCCACCCTGTCATCTCCGTGACTGATAATGAAGCATTAACTGTTGTCCAAGTAATGATCTCATTAAGTAAACATTTTCTCATTCGGAGCCACAAAACTCCCGGCCCAGACGGTTCAATGCTTTCTTTTTTCAACATTACTGGGATATAGCAGGAGAGGATGTTATTATTGTGGTTCAGAACTTTTCATTCCAAAAGGCTTGACCCAAAGGTTAAATGAGACATTCTTGGCTTTTTTACCGAAGGTTGGTAACCCAACCACTCGGATAAATTCCGTCCTATAGTTCTTTGTAATGTTATTTACAAGGTCATATCTAAACTCCTAGCCAACCGCCTCAAACCTCGCTTGAATGACATCATTTCTCCTTCTCAAGGAGCATTCCTAAAATGTCATTCCATTGCGAATAATGTCTCTATTTCTCATGAGACTTTCTCCCATATGAAGAAATTTAAATGACAAACTCAGGGTTGGATGGCTATTAAAATTGATATGGCTAATCCTATGATAGATTGAGTGGCCCTTCCTTCTGTAGATATTTCGATAACTTGGTTTCCTGAGGATGGGTTGAGTTGATACACCAATGTATTTCTACTTCCACTCTTAGAGTTCTGCTTAATGGCTCCCCAATGAAGTCAATTATTCCTACCCATGGAATTAGACAAAGAGACCCCCTCCTCTTTTCCTTTTCATCTTGGTGGTTGAGGCTCTCTCTCGCCTCTTATCTCAAGCTGAGGACAATGGTATCATCAAAAGGTATCAAAATCAGGTGCAATCCCCTACCATCAACCATCTCCTGTATGCTGATGATATTCTCCCTATTTTGTCAAGCTTCCCTAGCTGAGGCACATGCAATCAAAAATATCCTTCATCAATACTATAGGCCTCTGGCCAAGGTGTCAATTTTGACAAATCGTCCATTTTCTTCAGTGCCAATGTGCATCCCAGACATGCCAAAATGATTACTCAAATTCTGGGATCAAGTCTTTCAATTCGAAAGGCAAATATCTGGGGTCGCCTCTCATGTTTTCCCAAACATAAGGCCACGGATTTTCAATTCCTATTGGATAAATATTCCAACGGACTCGCCACTTGGAAATCCATCATCCTCTCCTACGCTGGTCAGATGATCATGATAAAGGTGGTCCTTAATCCTATCCTTGTTTACACAATGCAGACCTTCCTTCTTTCTGCGAGTCTACATCATAAGATAGATTCCCTTGCTCGTGATTTTTGGTGGAACGGTTAAGAGCATGTCGTGCTAAGCACCTTTGCAAATGGGATCAAATATCCTCTCCCAGACACTTGGGATGTCTTAATATTCCTACTTCTAGGAACACGAATCTGGCACTCCTGTCAAAAGTTGTATGGAGTGTTTTTTCTTCCCCTCTCTCTCTCAGGTCTTGCCTCCTCAAGACCATCTATTTCCATTATATTTCTATCCCAACTGGACAAACCTGCAACTTAGGCTTCCTTCGCCTGGAGAAGTGTCTTAACCGCTCTCCCGACTTTTAAGTAGTTCTTTCATTGGCAAATCCTCTATTGGGAAACAATCAATCTCGGGTATGATGCTTGGATAAAGCCTGGCCTTCTTTTAGCAGACTGCGTTCCGGAATTCGATAGCACACAATCTCCCTAGTCGTCTGTTAGAACTTTGGGCGGTCTCACCTTCCTTCTCCATTTCCTGGAATGAGGAACTTTTTTTCTCCTTTTTGCCTAGTCATGTGGTCAGGGATATTACCAATATTTGCATCCGCCCATCCTTCAGCCTTGACCGCCTCATCTGGGACGGCAATAAAAAAATAATCTTTTCTGTCAAAAGGGCCACGCATATTTTATCCTCCGGACGTCAGGCTAGCTCTTCCTCGGGCGCTAGTTCCTCTGCTCTTTCCCCAAATATTCTTCGACATATATGGCACTTGAAAGCACCACTTAGTGTTGTTCTCTTCTTGTGGAAATTAAGTCAGAATCTTCTGCCTACTATGTCTAACTTGAGCAGGGTCCATGTTCCACTCGAGAATAACTGTGTCTTTTGTCACAACCATGAAGATGATATCATCCATCTCTTCTTCACTTGCCCCACCACAAGCAGACTCTGGCAGTTGTCCTTTCTACCTATTAACTTGCTTTCCCAATCCTTCCACCAACCCACTATCTCGACCTTTTTTAATTTCACTTGGAAATAACTAAAGAGAACCCCGCTTACTCTGAGGAAATCCTAGCTCAATTTTTAGTTGTGCTCCTAACTATTTGGAAGATGCAAAATAATATTATTTTCAACAAATCAAAATTTAGGATCAATGATTTCACTTCGACTCTTTAGGCCACGTGGTTGTTTTGGGCATCTCATTGGTTTAGAACTCCAAATGATAGCCCTGAACTTACTATCACCACAATTCCTTAAATAGCCAGTTCAGCCCGTACTGATCTGATTCATTATCATGTCCCTGTCCCACCTCTTGTTGTTTTTGGTCCCCCTACGGCTCTTGTAGCTAGTAGGCTTGCTTTTATTCGAAACCAATTCGAGTTCTTCAACTCCCATAGACTAAATAACCAATACTCTTCAGTGCTCAGTTCTTTAGACTCTATTGACCTGATACAGTGATTGTTAACTTTGAAGTTTGCTTCTTTAACCATTGTAAAGTGAACGATCGGCGTCATAGCAATCTTGGAGGACGTGTGCTTTCTACTGTGGCTAGTACGATTTAGGGACGGGCCTTGGATAGTAAAATGGTTGAGCTCTTTGTAGGTGAAGCGGCTCCTATGCAAATCCAAGCCCAACGATGGAAATCTGGCTTCCTTTTTGGAGACTCATCGACTGCTCTTACAACAATGGTGGATGCGGGTACATCTTTTGCGTCTGATTGGGCCTAGCGTCCACTATTGTGTAATGTAAAACATCTTATTAAACTTCTTAATGGTTGGAAATGTATGTATATTGGTAGGGAACTCAACTATGAGGCCCATTATCTCGCTTCCACGACAGGTAGAACTTTGTATGATACTTAGTAGTTATTATATATTATGCTTTACAAAAATATATATATATATATATATCTTTATTAGATACAAACAATTTTTGTAAAGAAATTCTATTTCTAAAAATACCAAATCTTCTTGTATTATATGTTCTCTTCACGTTTTCCTTACAATTGTTTTATGTTGCCCACATCTTCTTGCATTCTTTCTCTTCATCTTTAAGTAAGGTATTACTCTCTCTTCACACTTTATATGAAAAGTTAGTTATGATGATGATAATAATAATAATAATAATAATAATAATAATAATAATAATAATAATAATAATAATAATAATAATATACAATAATAATAATATAATAATATAATAATTTAAGAAGAGCTAAGCACTACGTATTATTATTATGATTATATGTTTTTTATTTTTTAAGAAGAACTATGCGTTATGATAGTGTATGCTCTCATACATTTAGTCATTTTTAATATATCCATCTTGGGTTTAAAAAGACATGAATAATATCAACTCAAGTCCGAAATGTTAGTACACTAGTGTATTACAAGTGGAGTTGGCACAATACGAATTCAGTTGTAGCATTAGGGTCAAACTCAATTGAATTTTTTTTTTTAAGCTGGCAAGAGTGAGTTCTCCCCAAACTTTGATTCAAGATCTTTGTGTGAATGAGTTATAAGATATCATTTCATTCTGTAAAAAATATTGAAAGTACTTAAGATGTAAAATGTATTATATGTTTTTTCTAATAATAGCTACATACTTTAAAATTGAAGTGTACGTTTGTATCAATCCTTCGTTTCATCGGACAGATCTTAAAAATTGCATTTCAATGATATCATCAAAGCCCATTCCTGATATTTTCGGGGTCGGCTACATGGATTTTGTTTCTCCAAGCAATGCAGTCTTCCCACATATCCTCGCCTAATCCAAGCTCAATGATATTTTCATTAACTGCCTTCATCCAAGTTTTCAACGGTCGTCCCTCCGTCTACACCCTCCATTAACTTGCCAATCTAGACATTTTCTAATTGGGGTCGTGCTTCTTAATGGTTGGAAATGTATGTATATTGGTAGGGAACTCAACTATGAGGCCCATTATCTCGCTTCCACGACAGGTAGAACTTTGTATGATACTTAGTAGTTATATATCTTATGCTTTACAAAAAAAAATATATATATATATATATATCTTTATTAGATACAAACAAATTTTGTAAAGAAATTCTATTTCTAAAAATACCAAATCTTCTTGTATTATATGTTCTCTTCACGTTTTCCTTACAATTGTTTTATGTTGCCCACATCTTCTTGCATTCTTTCTCTTCATCTTTAAGTAAGGTATTACTCTCTCTTCACACTTTATATGAAAAGTTAGTTATGATAATAGTAATAATAATAATAATAATAATAATAATAATAACAATAATAATAATAATAATAATAATTTAAAGAAGAGCTAAGCACTACGTATTATTATTATGATTATATGTTTTTTATTTTTTTAAGAAGAACTATGCGTTATGATAGTGTATGCTCTCATACATTTAGTCATTTTTAATATATCCATCTTGGGTTTAAAAGACATGAATAATATCAACTCAAGTCCGAAATGTTAGTACACTAGTGTATTACAAGTGGAGTTGGCACAATACGAATTCAGTTGTAGCATTAGGGTCAAACTCAATTGAATTTTTTTTTTTAAACTGGCAAGAGTGAGTTCTCCCCAAACTTTGATTCAAGATCTTTGTGTGAATGAGTTATAAGATATCATTTCATTCTGTAAAAAATATTGAAAGTACTTAAGATGTAAAATGTATTATATGTTTTTCTAATAATAGCTACATACTTTAAAATTGAAGTGTACGTTTGTATCAATCCTTCGTTTCATCGGACAGATCTTAAAAATTGCATTTCAATGATATCATCAAAGCCCATTCCTGATATTTTCGGGGTCGGCTACATGGATTTTGTTTCTCCAAGCAATGCAGTCTTCCCACATATCCTCGCCTAATCCAAGCTCAATGATATTTTCATTAACTGCCTTCATCCAAGTTTTCAACGGTCGTCCCCTCCGTCTACACCCTCCATTAACTTGCCAATCTAGACATTTTCTAATTGGGGTCGTGCTTGGTCTCCTCCGCACATGAACAAACCAAGTTAAACATATTTTTCTAATTTTGTCCTCTATGGGCGCTACACCTAAGTATCTCCTAATTCTTTCATTTATAATTTTATCCTTACGAGTTTTACCACACATCCACCTTAATACTTGACATACGCATTTCTGCTACTGCCATCCTATGCGTATGTTGTCCAGTAGTAGCCCAACATTCTGAACCGTATAGCATAGCTGGTCGAACAATTGTCTTATAGCATTTCCCTTTTAGCCTTGCAGGCATCCTTCTATCACATAATACTTCTAACGTCATTCTCCATTTCAACCAACCAGCTTTAATCCTATGGTCTACATATTCTCCAATAGCCCCATTCTTTTGAATTATAGATCCTAAATATCGAAAAGCCTCACACTCTGGGACCTCTACACCTTCGATCTCAATTGCATTAATTCTCCCTTGTGGTTCACAACCAAAGTTGCACACTAGATACTTCGTCTTCGAATGACTAATTTTAAAACCTTTACTCTCTAAAGCCTCCCGCCACCTATCTAATTTCTTACCTAAACCTGCACTAGTCTCATCAATTAAGATAATATCATCTGCAAATAACATGCACCAATGTACATCTTCTTGCAGATGTCTCGTCAACTCATCCATGACCAAAGCAAAAGATATTGACTTAATGTCAACCCTTGATGTAGTCCTACTGATACTGAAAATTCACTGGACATCCCACCTACTGCGCGAACACTTGTTACAGCCCCTTCATACACATCTTTAATGATATCGACATAACATTGAGACACTTTCTTCCTTTCAAGCACACACCAAATTAACTCCCTGAGGACCCTATCATATGCTTTCTCCAGATCAATAAAAACCATATGCAAACTCTTACGTGCCTCTCGGTATTTTTCTATAGTTTGCCTAAGCAGGAAGATGACCTCCGTAGTAGACCTACCCGGCATAAATCCAATTTGATTCTCCGAAACCTCCTAAGTCTTCGTTCTATAACCCTCTCTCAAAGCTTCATCGTATGACTCATAAGCTTTATCCCTCTATAGTTCGAGCAATTCTGGATATCCCCTTTGTTCTTATAAATTGGTACTACAATGTTATGCCTCCACGAATCTGGCATTTTTCTAGTTTCTAAAATCCTATTAAAGAGCTTAGTTAGTCATTGAATCCCAACTTCTCCCAGACATTTTCATGATATCAAATTTAACAAAATCCGACAATTACATAGATAGCTACGTGGATTTTTATTTTGAAAAAAAAAATACAAAACATTATGTCTTCCACATGTACATTTCATAAACTGGTTTCACCATTTTCTTTGCCTTTCTTGTATGCTTAAAATTTACAAAGATGTTATTATAGAAAATGAATCTTAACTATCAACATCTTCCCCATCTCTTAATCTTGACCGTCTTTTGTCTTATAGTCTTTATGAATAATAAAACCTCTGGCTAAATTGTATTATAGATACAAGTGATATGTTAGGTTTTTAAGAACTTGATTATGACAACCTAAGTTCAAGCAATGTTAATCCCTGTGACTTTCACATATCTGTTGTCCGAATGAAAGTTAAAAGCTGTTGCAACCTAAATTCTCCTTTCTTAAAACTGAATGAGCGTTACCCAAAAACGAGATCTCATTTACAGTTCACCCTTTCATAACTAGTCCTACTAACGTGGTTTTTACACAAATGTACAAAAACATCAAGCTCAATGCACTCGACAAGGCCAGAAGCCAGTAAAACCTGTTGAGCCTAGCTTCTCTCATGTCATCAGAGAACCAACTATGTCTTCCGTCACCGTCACTAGTGACAATCTCAATAACTGATATCAATAGAGCACTCAAGAAACTCCCCACACCAAAAACACTCAGATGCAGAGCCATACCAATGGTTTTCATCCTGTTAGGTACTTCAGTGTAGAAAAATTCCTGCATTCCTACAACCGTAAACACGTCCGAAATTCCCAGTAAAATGTATTGAGGCAGCAACCAAAATATGCTAAGCGATACTGTACCAGAAGTTGTACTCATCTCTAGCCGCTTTGTCTCGACAAGTGCTGCAATTGCCATGGCGATTACGGAGAAAAACATCCCAACTCCCATTCTTTGCATTACATTGATCCCCTTTTCATCACCAGTGATTACACGGAAAATGGGGATTATCAGCTTGCCATATAATGGCATTAGAAGGATTACAGATATGTTTATTGCACTTTGTAGTGTTGCAGGTGGGATTAACAAATTCTTGCCAATGTTTCTCTTCATTGTCATGCCCTGTTTTGGTAAAGAAGGTAGCTGGTTGTTGAAAGATGATGGCGAACATTAGAAGCATCGTCCATATGGGCAAGAGCCTTAATACAGCTTTTATATCGTCAAATAGGTCAACTTCATGATTGGGTTTTTCATCCAAGTAATCCTGATTGCTGGAGAATGGTCTCTCCTCTAGCCTGCCAACGATATTAGCTTACATTAGATCTTCCTACAAGGCTCTAAACAAAATATAATAATAATAATAATAATAATAATAATAATAATAATAATAATAATAATCAAATAAATAAATAAACTGGAAGTCCTAATCATGAATCCTTTATATGATGCATTTGCATTATGTAGTAAATGATCATCTTTGTACTCAACTATCAAATGAAGAATATAAGAGTGACAACTCACTCAAATTCAGTGACTTCTGATTGCTTTGGTGGTAAGGTAATTCTGCCCTTCACCATTTTTGTCATTTTGGACACACAGATCTTGATGCTTCGTTTAATCTTTTCAATGCGCTTGATCTTATCTTCTCCATTGTGCTCCTTATGCTTGTAAAATAGAGTTCCACAAGCGAAGGGTGTAACAGATATGGCCATGGATATTGTTGGGATGGCAAAACCAAGACCCCAACCCAACGCATCTTGAAGGTATGACATAAGAGAAACTCCCAACAGGCTACCACTGCAAATGCCGAAGTACCACCATTGGAAGAATGAACTTTTCTTGTCAGAAGTACTTTTACTGTCTTCCTTAGTACATATTGGTAGCTCGTCTTCGCCTTCATCTTCGAGTTGTTCTACTCCAAATGCTTGAAGGCATGGATTATATCCTCCTTGTCCTAAGGACATTAAAAAGAGGGACAAAAGTAGTGAAGAAGTGTTTGATTTGCTTGTAGATGACCTCTCTGAAATGAATGCTGTTAATGTCAACGCTGCAAGGCTCTTCAGTAAACAGGGAGCTTATATTAGATATTGTTGAATTGTGTTTCTCAACAAGGATTTCAATAGGCACATCCTTTTTATGAAGGAATGAGAGAAATACAAACCTGGCCAAGAAAATCATGATAGTTTTTTGCTTGGGAAACAAATGGTTCTACCTTTGCTAGAGAACTATTGGAAAGATCACTAATGGGTTAGGGTTTCCTGAACCTGAAACAAGGATAAGTCTGAGTAGGCCTCTTCCTTCCAACGTGTATGTCGGTGTCTCACCAACTGTGGAAGAGCCTCTGTAAAACTCAAAACACCAGACTTACACAAAAGAGTCTGCATAAGCATGACAATTTTGCCTTTGTAGAGTGCCCAATTACAAAAGAAAATGTTCACTTATTCACTTGGCGAATGTTTGGGGAAGATCCTAAAACTTCTATAAAATAATGGAGAAGATGAGATTTCCCACTTTATTGAGATCGTTTCCAAGGTATAAAACAGCTGATTCAAAATTATCATTAGACTATTGGTTTGTTTTATAGCACAAAAAAAAAATTGGACATTCAAATCCGAAATAAATTGAAAGAATGTGATGTATAAATTTTCTGATCTTTTCCTTCTGAATATACTGAACCCCAACCGGATGGTTCTATTTTGGGTGTGTACTAATTAAATTTAGATATTCGCTTTGGGTTTCTCATCATTGTTGGTTGAATGCCTACATATGTTGAGGAAACAAACTTTATGGTGCTGAAATCATGCCAAAACTCCATCTATGTACCTTAACAAGGACTTAATATTTTGAATGAGCTAGAAAGAGATTAATCTGTGCTCACCACAACATAGAGAACAGACGAAGCCAGAATTGTTGAATATCTATCCAACAAGGAATCGGCTAGAAACGCGCCTAATAGAGGAAGCATGAATGTTACTCCACACCATGTGTTCACTATCTTTGCAGCAGATGAGTTGCTGAATTTCACAACATCTGTTAGGTAAGTCACTAGGTTTGACACCACCCCCTTGAATGCAAACCTCTCCACTCCAGCCACAACTACATATATCGTGAACATCACATCAAATGGGAAACTAATAATCAGCAATTAACAAATAATGGATGTAGAAACACACCTATAACAAGAAAACATGATTTACCAAGACCCTTTGAGGCTCCTCCTCCAGCCATGGAAATTTAAACAGAGATATATACAAGCTAGGACAAACTTGTTCAAATAACAATTGAGCAAAGCAATGATCAGCAAAAGTGGCTATGGTGTTTCTATGGAGATGGAATATTCAATTAATCTTCCAAGAATGTCAATCATTTTCACATCGAATGATAAGGGACACTAGTCTCTATTATAGTAATTGGCCAAGCATCTAAGCCTATGATGATTCATGATTATTGTGTGTCTAGTTTGATTGATGGATGGGTGGGTTTGTGTTGGGTTAATAGGAAATATTAGTGTACCAATTCCCTTTTAAAAAGCTTTCCTTCATGAGGAGAGACCATAAAAAACCAGAGAATCAAAAAGAAAAGAAGAGATTTTCGTTGTAGTGGGACGCTTGGCAATCACTAAAGTTTGTTGTTGTTGTTGCAAAACTTGAGTCGAAGGTGTCGTCACCTAGATAGAAATGATATCAAAGAAGCTTAAAATGTCCACATGCAATCTCCTAGCCTCTTGCTTTCTACTCTCTTCTCTCTATATTAGGTGGCATTGTACCAGACTTTTGTAACGCTTCCCTCACGTAACAATTGTGTTCCAGTGTTGTGTTTTTGTTACACTTTCTTTTTTTACAACGCCACATCCTCCAATTCGTGATGCACATATAATCTTGCGTTTGTTTGATTTCATACTAACACATGGAAATTCAGATTATCATAATATCATATCACATAGAAACTTGAATTCAAGAAATCTGGAAAAAAAAATGAAAAGTTTGTTTGAATTATTTACCACAAAAATGGGCGAGAGATAGAGCATGAGTGGAAGACGCATGATAAGGTTTCCTATGCTGACGTCGATAGGATAGATAGATAGATAGATAATGCCATTATATAAACATATACATTTTTCTGGTTTTTCTTCTTTCTCTTGTTTATTGAGCTTTTGGCTTTTGGAATTCAAAGTCCTGAAAAGAGGAAACCGCACAATTAGCGATTAGTGGATTTGCTTGTAATAGTGTTTGGCTTTGTGGTTGGGTGATTGCTTACTAGGATTTCACTTTTGTGGTGGTGTCCTATGTGATTCATGCATGGTGTGTGGCTGGGTGTGTGGGTATATTAGGTTTTGATTGCTCAGTTTGCCCATCCATTCATCTCTGTGCTTCAGGGAGTTGGATTTGATTTCATCTCATGGTATTGATTGATTTCAAATATGAAATACATGAGAAATGATTGCGAGTGTTTGTTTGTTATTGGCTTCTAAACTAGATAATAAAAAAAAATGCACCTTTTGCTAATCAAAAGCGGACAACATCCCATTAAGACTATTTTTGTGCTTCTGATTATAAGTAAACTTTAATTTTAAACATCAAGAGGTTATAAGATGTGTTTTGTTCTGATTTCAATTACAAGAAATGGATGGAGAAGTATTGTTCATATAGAAAACTACCTATTAATTGGAGTAGTGGAACAAACATTAACATTGTAAGGTGCTATTGCACACAAGAGGCACAATAACAGACAGTAGTGGGAGTCTGCTTTGGAATTGTTTCTCTGTCATCACCCCATCATCTTTTACAGCCATCTACCAACAGTTAATTAGCTTTATATGCTCCATATCTCTATCTATGCTGATATGGGTAATTCAGAGCCACTCAATACTTCCCCCCACCAACTTAGATGTCTCAACACCTGCATGATTGCATTAGTAGAGGATCGATCCCTCCTTTTTTTTTTTTTACCCCGTAAACACTTAATAACTTGGGGACGTAAAATATTCAGACTTGTTGAAAAAAGTGATCAATGAAAGACAAGGCTTCACCACCAACATCAATTGCTTATAAAATTTTGATATAGTGTTACTTATTGCTCACAAGTCACTCTTGATTTTGTTATCATCCTTATTTTTAGCTGTAGGGTTCAACCAATTAATTATAATACAAATTTTAATTGTCTACATCGGTAGAATTTGTGGTGCTCTCTTCTAGTATATACATTGAGTGCGGTACGAAAATTTAAGAGTTCTGAAATCTAACCTGTGATTTCTTTGTGGGAAAATGACATGACTGGTATTGCTACACAATAGTTCGAGCCAGAGTTGCGTGGATTAGCTGATTTACTCTCAACAATTCCACCACTCCCTGTTTTTCATCCTGTGGCACAATTTGAGTAATTCTAGATGTCGAGGAAATGGGCGAGGGAGGGTGGGGCACACGTGAGTGGTGACGTGGTAAAAAGAAAAATTGGGGGGAAATCGAAAATTTTTGGGAGAAGGAGGGAACAGAGCTCTCTCCCCATTTTCTTCCTCTCCCTCTCCCCATTTTCTATCTCTCAACAAGTCTCACCCTCCCTCTCCCTCTCCCTCTCCCTCTCATTCTCCACCTTCATCGTCATCGACTCAAACGAATGAGAATAGAAAAAGGTCAAACGAAGCCAGAGAAGAAGAAGGAGAAGAGAAGAAGTGGAAGAAGAGAAGAAAAAGCTGAACGAACAATTTAATTTATGTTGTCTCTCTGTCATCAAGACACCATTTTTATTTGGAATCTCTTGTTGATGAGATGAAAGACACCCTGGTTTCTGATTCTTCTCCAATCACAAGCGAAGCAGAGATCCAGAAGATGAGGTTTACCTTGACAATTTCCACTCCCACAAACACTACCTCAGTGAGGTTTGCAATTTCTCTTCTTCTCCAATCATTCATTTTGTGTTTTTTTACGACTGGTTTCGTTGTTTGGCACCGTGGGGTTGAAGGTTTTATACTATTTGGTGACGGGGTTGTGTAAAAGTTGGATCTTTATAACAATTAGCGTTGAAATGGGGATTCATTGTGTATTATTGGTGAAATTTGGATTTTTTTGTTGTTTGGTGCAACGGGGCTCTTGATTTTGGTGTTTGTAATTATTTTGGAAGACTGGGTTTTCACTTGTTTTCTTTTTAATTTTTTTTTTAGTGGTAGATAATGGCTTCTAGCTTGAATGGATTAACAGTGGGTGACTCCTCACTGCCTGAGAACCTCATAGAATCTCCAGCAAGATCTGAATCCATGTGCTACTTTAAGGTAACATCATCGTATGTAATCTAATGTAATGTATGCTTTATGTACTGAAATTGAGTTTAATTGCATCAAGGACGAACTTTGTGTAAAGGGGAACCAATTATATTGTGTCACCGCTAACTAACTAAATGGTAATAGGAAACAGAAAAAAAAAAATTTCTTAGATGTCCAATATTGGAGTTCACTAGCTGTGATAATTGATGTTCTTCTATCATAAATGTATTTAGTAACATCAATTGATGTTCTTTTTTATGCAAATTTTGTTATGTTTATATTTGTTCCATGTTTACTAGGCTTTTTATATGTGAAATTAGATTTTTCACGTGCACCCTACCCTCCCTCGCCCACTTCCTCGACATCTAGAATTAGTCAATGAAAAAGATTTAAATTGTGCCACAGGATGAAAAACAGGGAGTGGTGGAATTGTTAAGAGTAAATCAGCTAATCCACGTAACTCTGGCTCGAACTATTGTGTGCGGTACAGTACCACACACTATAGAAGTAGGACATACAGTAGAACGCCCGAATAAGGAAAAATAAAATAGATAAAGAAGAAAAGGAAAAAAAAAAAAAGGCAACATAAACTGGTTGATGATTAAATGATCAAATATATAGTTATTGGCAATCACATGTTTGAGATGCTCCAAACCAAACACTTTATATAACACTATTACCATAAATAATTTGGTACATGTTTAACAATGTCATCCATTTTGGAAAAAAAAAAGTGTTTGTAATGATAACCTCTGCGTGCCCACAAATTTCTATTTATGTCTCAGTGGCGATCTTGAGTCTACGAAAGCCATGGGAAAACTCTAAAAATGGGGTCATCTTTAGAAGAAGAAAAAAAATTAATACCTTATTTTACTTAAATATGACTCTTTTAGCATTTTAAAATGCATAATCACTAATTATATTGTTGTAATCAATTTTTTTTGCAAAGTAACTCTCAATAGACATCATAGCTAACCCTTTTAATTTTTCTTATGACATGATGGACCGAAGATACGATTTTATCAACTTCAATTTTGAAAAAACTTCTCTTTGTGGAGGCTATCGTTACTGGAATAATCAACAGTATTCTATATATGATTCTGACATTTAGCAAATCACCATCCATTAATTATTTGAAAATGATTTAGACTTCAATAGGTTTTGGGTATAAATTAGGTGTGGATTTGAGTTATGAATCTGTGTAGATGATGCATGTGCAATATTTAAGAATAAATTAGTCTGTGAGGAATAGGAGAACCAAATACAAACGAAGATACACATGATTGAGGATTTTACATGAAAGATAAAGCGAAACCATAGATCTGATAATAACTACGAGTTATGGCCCGTATTGAATAAAAACAGGAACTCTAGGCTACATTGGAAACTGGTTAAGCCCAATCCATATTGTCAAACTGTGATGGGTATAAAATGGGTCGGAGAAGATACACAAGATTGAAGATTTTACATGAAGGGTCGGGTAAGGCCATAATAATTTGTTTAGAATTGAAATAAAATCAATATTAACATTAAATTGTAAGCCAATGGAGTATCACCTCAACGGTAATTTGTAATAGATAGAATCACAAGATAATACTAATAATAATAATCGATTTATAAAAAAAATTATATATAAGGGTTTTTTTAAGACTATTTCACCCTACATCTCAAAATTGGTCAACTCCCTCATTTCTTCTATCATCTTCTCTATGCAACTTTTTTTGAGCATTGCTACAGTGCACCGGGTTTTTGACCGGTATTTCGCCCGGTCCAAATCCTCACCATTCATTTCGCCTTGAGATATGTGTGTCACATATCTCGAGGCGAAATGAATGGTGAGGATTTGGACCGGGCGAAATACCGGTCAAAAACCCGGTGCAACAAAGAATTTTCGACTTTTTTTTCTTCCAGCAAAACCCCCACCCCCTAAATGACAACCCCATTGCCAAATATGTATGTGTTTGGTTTCAGTATATTCGTTGTTTGCAGCAACAGGGATGGTTGTTGGAATTTGTGCATTTCAGTTGGTTCACAATGTCTGCATCAACCTTGAAGTCAGATGATATCGTGATGCTGCCATCTCATTTAATCCCACATCATTTAGTCTTTGGCTTGTTTAAAACATTAGTCATTATTGACTTCATCATCTGTTTAAAAAACATTTGTTTAATTTCTGCAATATAAGGAATAGGGCAGTTCTACATGGCGAGGAAACGAGCGAGGGGAGGGAGGTGGCGGAGTGGGGATCGTTCACTTTTCTCGAGATGTGTGCGCAAAAATTGATGACACGTATTCTGAGGGAGGTGAACGGTCCCCACCCCACCACCTCCCTCCCCTCGCTCGTTTCCTCGCCCACTTCCTCGACATTTAGAATTTCTGTAAGGAATATAAGAGAGCATCCATGATTAGACCAACTAATATTGTATTTTCTTTTGTTGTTGATGGAACTAAGAGTATACCGGAGTAGTATTTTATCTTCTAGATTTGTATCCATCTCTAATTCGAAGTCTGAATGCATGAGGCTCTCTTTTTCAGAGAATCTCCAATTGGGAGACCCTCAACCCCTTCTCATTCGGAAGGATTTAGTGCTCTAGACCTCTTAAATGCACTCTGTCTGACATCCTCAAAATCATCAAGAATTTGGGAGAAGTGAAGTGGCTCGCCAAACAACGAGGAGATCCTTCCCAGTGCGCTAACAATAAATATTGATCATTTCACAAAGAAGGCGATCATGACACTAAGGACTGCAAAAGTCTCAGAAGTGAGATTGAGTACTAGATCAAGAAGGGAAAGCTCAAAGAATTCCTAGGCCTGAAAAAAATACAAGACCAGGGCAGAGGAAAGGGAAGATGTCGTCAAAGGGATAGAGAATGAAGCTTCTGCATCATATATGTCCTTCATGAGGTCGGGTCATAAGGTGAGCAGTCCAACAAGTCTCGAAAAGGTCGCTCCTCTAGATGTGGATGCAACCCGCCTGCGATGACCGACAAGTGCAATATGCACGTATTCAAGACATTCACGAACAAGGACCTCCAATGCGTCCATTCTCCTCACAATGACGCCTTGGTCATTTCGGTCCTCAAAGCAAAGTAGGAAGTGAAAATGGCCTTGATAGACATAGGAAGCTCTTTGAACATCTTTTTTCTCAATGCATTCTGCAATATGCAGCTTAATAAGGAGAACTTGACAGGCGCCAGTCACCCAATGATCGGGTTTAGCGGAGAAAAGTGTTTCCCTATCGAGAAGATCAAATTAACAGTAGTGGTGGAGAACCACAACTACATAAAGTCTTTTCCAGGAGTTCATGGTGGTCGATGCCCCATCCGCCTACAACATCATCTTGGGAAGGCCCTAGCTCTATCAGATGCAGGCAGTAGTTTTCACTCTTCACCAGTGCATCAAGTACACTACCAATCAGCCAAAAGGAACCATTCGAGGATACAAACCTTCAGTGAGAGACTGTCACTACGCAGCGTTGAAACAACTGGATTGTTAGCAATTACAACTCGAGCCCTTAGGATAGACATATCAGATATCGAGCCCAAATAAGAGGAAAATGTCACCCCGCACGAACGAAAAAGATCTAGTCAGTCCAAGGGAAAGATCCAATGTCCGCTAGCCAGACTGATTGGCTAGTGCCACCTCGACGAAAAAGAAACACGGGAAATTGAGAGTTCATGCGGATTGCACGAGCCAAGATGAGGCTTGTCCGAAAAACAACCCTCCGCTCCCTTACATGAAACAGAGGATGAAAGCCACCTCCGAACACAACTAATCTAATACGGACAAATACAAAATTATGACAACTAAGACTCGACTATATGTCGAGTCAAAATCCAGCACTGGAAATTTAAATACCATTCATTTGTCACTCCAATTCAATACAAAGCTAAGTAATAACACTTCGACAAACCGGCACCTACTCTAAAAGCTGGCAACCACCAAGGAACAGTCAGTCGGCACAAAGTTCACTTTTCAATGACTTCACTAGCATTGGAAAAACGTGACACTTCGCCAAGGAAACTACACAGTTTGAGACAGGACCATGCACATCTCGTTCAAAGCCAAATTAGCTTAATCCCCACTAAGAGTCAAACTATTTTATCGTTTTGATTTATTTTGTTTTTCATTCTAAAATACTTGTTCGCTCAAGGCTGTATGATACAGATTCATTCAAGGAATAAAACGCGAATTATAGAAAGCAAACTTTATTGATTACTAAGAAAGTTGTTACAAAACTTGTCCGACTGACTAATACAAAAGTTTATACACTACAAGTATCTAAGTTCGACATGAATATGGATCCGCTGAGACGCACGTCAAGACTTCGCTCTGCCAATCTACCTCCAGAAGAGGATTCAAAAGTGAAAGCAAGAGTACCCTAAACAGGGTGCAGGTACGTGTTTGATTCTTTGCTCTGCCAGTCTGCCTCACAAGGATGATTTCAAAATAGGTCGATGGGGTTGTCTCTCAAACGAGAGATGCCTAAGGTGATGCAGAGTTAGCACCCCAGGATCACAGGCCACGTCCAACGGAGCTCCGCTCAGCCAATCTGCCTTCCACCTATGGTATCACGGATGAAGCCCAGTAGATATAGTAGGAACAACCACCCCAAGACTGGTTGCGGGTATTATCTCCCAAACTGGATGTTGTGGTAGCACCGGAGGATGGAAGATAGACTTGACTCCTGAGGGGGAGCCCGTAACTCTTCTTCGCAATGTAAGAAGAAATTACAAAATCCCATGAAATCAATTGGATGCTCACCCGAACCAGGTGGCATCACACAATAGCAAGTCGTGTTAAGACTCATCGCTGCAAATGTCAGAAAATTTGAAGACTCCAACAACGAAGATCTTCCTTTAGCCTTTGGATAACCCAAAGCATATTTTCTGAAAATATGCATTTGAAAGACATGCTCTACAACGTTCATGGCAATGCTTGAAATGGTGAAGAACAACCTATATATAGGCGTGACGATTCACGAAACGAAGTCATCCAACAGTTACGTCAGCATTAAATGTCGTACGGGAAATAAGGAGGCGACAATTCCAATTGCAACTACACGAGTCCACATTTGTTGAATTAATGGCACTGCATGCAACCCCCATTAACTAGGGAGAGTAATCGATACTAAACCTCTCGCAATCTACGTCGTACACGTGGCACAATGATCTCACCAACAGGGCTCAGCCAACTAGTAAGCCCAAGCAAGTGCTCAGCCAAATCATGCACAAAAGACAGAGAGGGCTCAGTATATGCAAAAACACAAACGACGAATACCTTAAGTGCCCATGGAATGCATAGCGCACAAGGTATTTGTTCTATTAAAATTTCATTGTTGTTCATCACATCTGGATGAAATTCAGTCTGGTCAATCTATGGCGATCCGACTCCAGAATCAGACTTACTGATCTGACCCCTGCGTCGGACTATTAGGCGAATTAAGTAAGTCAGGACACTCAAGTCAGACTTACATGCCCAAGGCCAAGCGAATGTCTAACCCGATCAGTTCCGACTGATGACGATAGTTTGGGTCCGCTCTAAGACCGTAGTTCGCCAAACATGGATGAAAATGGCTTAGAAAGTGGGAGCCTAGTCAGCAGGGATCATTGTCAAACCAAAAACAATGGTCGCCGAACCTGACCTAAGTTTAGTCAGTTACAACTGATGACCATAACTTTTGGTCCGACCTAAAGCTTAATACGCCAGAAGCAGACAAAAACGATTTGATAGTCCAGTTTTAGAGCTCATGAAGCTTAACTTGGACGACTCACAAGGGTCACTATCTGCCACTTACACTGATGCACACGCTTGACCACGGTCTGGTAAGTTCACTTATACTAGCAATGACAATTGTTGGTACAATCTACAGCCTGGTCCGCTAAGGGCGGATTACAATGGTGGATTACAAGGGCGGATTACAACCTGGTCATAATGATCTATTGCCAGCGAAGAGTATCCCCTCACATGGAGTTTAGCCAACTTACAAGACTTGACCGAGACAACTTCTCGATCTCTAAAGAGTACAGAGCGGGATTGCTTGAACTATCGCAATATAAGCGGTTAGAACTTTCATCAGCAGATCAACCCTACGATTTCCTGACGATCGGCAAAATCTCTTGTCTAAGGGCTAACACCAAAATAAGACAGAGCAAGAAAAGTCAAAAAAATACAGAGTTTACTCCTCGTCGGGAAGAGGTTCATATATAGTGGAGCTTGACTTAGAAGGAGAAGCAGCAGGGGATGCGTCCTCACGCGTTGCCGCTCGAACACTCTGATCTTGATCACCCACTTCTTCTAACTGATCGGAAGCTTCTTCCAACTCTGCAAATGACACCTCTTTGTAACAAGAGATGTCCCAATCAGTGTGCTCCGCTTTCATCAGCTGCAACAGTTCCAGTTTTCCTTGCACGACTTTTGCAAATTTGCAAAGACTCGTTTCATGGTATAGACTCTCCCACGAGCGACCTCGACTTCCATCCCAGTGACAACAACTTGGTTCAAATACGACATCCCCAACATGAGATGCTTCTTCCCCTTATCTATACGCTCTCTTAGCATATCACCTTCTAGCTCCGGAGCATAACTTGACAGCCAATTATTCCATCCACTAATATGTTTTCTGGAGGCATAAGAAATGACAAGCCTTGTTGCTCATCCTTACCACATCCGGGGAGAATAGAGTGATACGCGCATCTAAGTGAAGGTTCATAGAGACCGGAATCATGCCAACACCGCCCTTCGCAGTCTTTACCGCATCAGGGCACTCCTCCACCACTTTCCCCTTACTCACAACGATCTGCTCTCTCTCTCATGAACCGATTTGAAAGCAGTTGATGGGGAAGAAAAAAGTGAGTTATCTTTCGGACCCATCGTCACCTCAATCTGAGGTCGAGATGGAGACGAAGAACAGTATAGGCAACGTGTAGGGGACCTTTCGCCATAAGGACGACGGTCAAACGACTCTTCAGTAAGGTGGGAAGACTCGCAATCCAAGGAGGGGTTATACTTTAAATCCTCCAACTAAAAAGGACAAATCTAACATGCATCGGATGAAGCTGCCATACTAGCCTGTAGCAACAGGTTGTTCATAACCTTCGCTTGCTCAGTGGTCAACTTCATTGCATTTTCATCCCCCACCATTTGCAAATACGCCTTTTACAAATCAGGGAGAAAAACGGGTTCTTTTGCCCAAGCATCATGCCACTCGGGCACAACAGCTTCCGCCCCAACGGACGAATCAAGATCTTGCCCCACAACTCTGCGTCCCACTCGAACGCTCAGGAGCAGGCTTAGGCGCAGTGCGAGGCTTCTTTGAATGCATAGAAGAAGAAAGTGTCTCATGCAACTTCGCTCTCCTTGGTGAGCTTGGAATCTTAACCTTCGGGAGCTTCCTCTTCTTTTAACAAGGTTTCGCCTTCAAATTTCAATTTCGGCACTCTGAAAAGAGTGAGAGCCTCATGTCAGTAAGCTCACGGTCCACTGCACTTGATATTATAGGATTGGACGACATCCTCTACCCGCATTCGATGCATGTCACAAAATTTATCCATGACTTATTCGTCCTCAGATGAAAGGGGCGTAGTTGGAAATTTCCCTACAAAAAGCATGGATAACAATTCAATATGCAATCAACACAAGCGGGATCAAGAGCGAAATTAAACTTACTCAGTTGCCTGAACTCCCGCTCGATCGGATGACCATCAAGCTCAAAATACTTCGATTTTGCAAAAGCCATGAAGCAATACTTTAGCCAAAACTTGTAATCGTCAGGCAGCTTGCCAAAACAAGCTGGGGACTTCAACACGCACACAGCGGGCTCATTTATCCAAGGAGAGTAATCAATTGGATCACCCTCAGAAACACTCAAACATCAGCGTCCTTCGCCCTAATCAGAATCGCAATCACCGTCCTGTACCCATTTGGCACTAGCTGAGCAGGCGAAATGTCGAGTTACGCCAAAAAGTTCCAAATTTCCTCGATAACAAGAAAATGAACGCCTGATTGAAGCATACCTCGGTACAATAAGATAAATCCTTCCAGAGGAGACAATGGCGCCTGACAAACGCCCAAAGTGAAGAGCACCAGATCGTCAGGGATCCCATACTTCTCACGAAGGCCTTCAAGATTCGACTCAGAGATCGACCTCTCAACAAAAAACTTACGTTCTTTAGCAAACAGTTCATCAACATGTTGATTCTTGCTCGCCATGGAAGAATGTACAAACTTTCGATTGGGAAAGTTGAATGAAACCAAAAGCACAAAAACTGAAACGACAAAGCAGAGTCTCTGGGATCGAAGGAGTAAAGGAACCAAACGCTACAAAGAAGGGATTTATATAAAAACAAGGATTCTCGCCTTTTTTTAGCAGTTACACGCCCAAATTAATGACGCGCGCTGCTTTAGGAGGTGATTCAGACTCTATCATCATGACCACCCAGTTTCTTCATGACGTGACTTAGTGGATTGACGAGTTGGCCCACTAACTCGGGGGGAGTAGCCAATGATACACCAAATCGTCTATTAATCAGCAGCGTATATGTGTCATGATGATGTCGTCAGCAGAGCAAAGTGGGCATGATTGCCCGCCCAATCTGACAAAGCCCATACAACACTAAGCCCATTTTTGCAAGGTCCACGAGGAAGGACCCAAACGGCAGCGCCCTAATACGCCCATACGTCACATGGTCAAGCCCAACACCCGTAAGACCTAATAAGGCAAAAAGTATATGAGGGATCAACTTAGGACGGGCAGGCCAACAATAAATTGACTTCGACTATGAAATAAATACCGAAATATAAGTCGTGCATGGAAAGTCCCCTACATGGACAACATTTCACAAGAGAAGAATCTCTCGCGGATCTAGGAGCACAACTTGTGTAGGGGAACTCTCTTACATGGACGACTCCTAGCAAATAAAGAATCTCCAACAATATATTTTTCCCTAAACCTCGCCCCTAAAAGCCTAGCTGAACAAGGACTATCGCATGATAAATAGGCCACAAAGTTGAGGAGCAAAATGTATGCTACAAAACCCAATTTACAGCACTACACCTTTCTCAAGCCTTGTCTGACTTAAGCATCGAGTGTCATCGGCAGCCACAACAATGGTCTTTGGCTCACGTGTGTTCCCTGTGCAGGTCAAGGTCAAGGAGAACATGATTTGACAAAATCATAAACCATCAAAATTATGTGTGTCAAATTTATGTATCTATTGATAATGCATATTATACATATCCTCGACTTGGGAATATCCACATTGCTCGAGACATGATAGAATATGCTCGGGGAAACCTTGTTGCGGGCAAGTTTTGATAGATTCGACACTATTACCACCGCGAGATCACGGACGCAGAGATGCGATCAAACAAGTATAAAATCAGGCTCATTTTCCAAGAGCCGAATACACAATAACCGCCCGAGCAAACATGGCTCTCTATTACCTTCTTAAGCTTGTTACTAACTTGACCGTCGGAGGCTCAGCCCAACATTCCGCTCAGATTGAACTTTGTGTAGGTACCAAAAGCTCGCCTTCTTGCTAGAAAACAGATCCTTTACAGAAGAATTTTCGAGACTAATTTTTACCTTCAACATCTATAATATAGATCTTGAATCATTTTATACGCAGAGTCTATATCAATCCCCTAGGATAACATGCAGTCTCACTTGAGAAAGTAAAGAAGCACACACGGGCTCTATGAGGTCCATATTAAGCTTAGGGGACATGGATGCTATCAAGCCCAAGTCTAATAATCCAGGATGCTCAACAACTTTTAAGTTTGTAAGCACGGTGACACAAACAAACATACTAAACCCAATAGTAGGTCATGTCATTAAACTTCTTGTAGACGATTTATTTTCTCAGATATATAATACGGTAAATAAATGACTAAAAAGGTATTTAAGCAAAAGGAACTGAAACTAAGGCCATGTGCTTCTTTCATGTTATAGGGAAGGCCTTCTTTCAAAGCTAGTAACAATTATGATGGTTGAATCAAGTGTTATTAATTGGTGTGGAACATTTCAAATTAAAGTTGGTATTTAATTGGGTGAGCCTTGGAGAATCTCCAATGGATCTCCTAAAATAGTCAAAAGGCTATTTTAGGGGGCTCATGTGAGAAAATGCATGCTCCAATGGATCTCCTAAAACATTTACTATTTTAGCTTCACTTTCAACTTTTCCCTAAATTTAGGAACAACCATACCATCCCCTAAATTTGAAATAACATTAATATATTTCAATTCTTTAATTTTCCCGAATTAAAAACAAAAGCAAATTTCAAAACAAAAGGAAAGGAAAAGTGATATAGAAAATTGGAAGATATATTTAAATAATGATGAAAAAGTTAAAATATGGGATGTGGTTGGAATGATTAAGAAATATAAGGACCTTTAAATTTAGCTTTTGGTTAAAATTGAAAACCCATAAATGTTCAGTTGGAAAGGGGAATATTAGTTTTGTTTGAGCTCTGAGGGCAAATTTCCATCATCCAATTAAAGCCCAAAGCTTACTCGGTGGAAGGTTTTAGCCCAAACAGATGCCAAAAAATAAGATATGGGCCAGTTGGATTTGATTGGAGGTGTAAAGCACGCAAATATTCTTGTGTGCCTACCATCGGGCTAATTTGTACAATATAACGTGAGCTCTGCTTATGAACAATGTTTTGTGGATTTCATCCTGATTTTTGCAATGCCCAAAATGCCTTTTCAATTCCTTACTTATTACAACAACAAAAACAAGGTAGATGAAAAGCCACTGGGGTATTTTTATAATTTAAAAAAAAATACTATTACACGTGTGTACCTTTCTACCCTCCCAAATTCAGAATATTTACATTCAAACCCGACCCTTTCAAATATTTTTAATTATAAATAAGCCTCTAACATAATTTATTTGAAACCCTTAATTATTTGTAAATTATATATAGGCCCTTAAATGTTTAGAATTTCAATAATTTTTAATTTGCCTTCTCAAACTCATGTTATTTACATTTAAACTCATCCCCTTTAAACAGTCATTAACTACGCTCAAGGCCCTAACATAATTTATATAAAGTCATCCAATTATCTATAAACTATGAAAATGCCCTAACATTCTAAATTTTTTTATTTCAACCAATCAGCCTCGTAAACATTCATTAATTATACCTAGGCCCTATTTATAATTTATTTCAAGCCTCCCATTTATTCATAAATTATAAAACGACCGTTAAATTTAATTTTTGGATTTTCAATTTTTCCCTCCACATTTCATACGTTTACAATCAAAACCACCTCTCTCAAACATTTATCAATTATACGTAAATCCCTAACATAATTTATTTAAAGTCCCATATTTATTTATAAACTATACATCAGCTCTTAAAATAATATATAATTATTTTGTATAGAAAATCAATTATAATTTTTTTCTTATTATTAAATTGTTGTAATAAAATAAAATAAAATTACTGAATATCTGCACATGTAAAGCGCGTCGACACCCTAGTAGTATAAAAACGAAAATCCTCCTTATTTACAGTGATATGTGTTCATGACGTTGTCGAAAGTACAGATTTACCTCTTGGCAAAATTTATTCCTCTAAACTATCCTACAAAACAATCGGCACCAAGTGTAACTATTACCTTCCTCTATCGATTCCTCCTAGGGATGGCAATGGGGCGGATTTGGGCAAATTCGTCCCCGTCCCATTGGGGATCATGGATCCTCGAATCTGCTCTGAATATCCGTTTATACCATTTTTCATAAACCATATCCGCCTCGCCCCAAAGGTCTATTAAATTTAAAAAAAAAATGTCTTCTTCTAGATCATCTCAATTTGAAAACAGAATGAAAAGCAGACCCAATTTGAAGAGCAACATGACTCTACAAAACATCATATCCAAACTACCTTATTCTTGAATATCATAACTGAAACAACAACTGTTTTAGCATTCCCAACCACTTGTAGTGTCAAACCACTTGTGCGTTTAGTCACCAAAAAATTGGTTAAATTCACCAAATATGCCATTGTCGCATTACCCAATATGAGAAACACATTGAAGGAATCTTATTTTGCCTTTTCATGGGCAATCTTCGCTATGTTTCCTTCGATGTAAAGGGTGAAACGAAAGAGAATACAAAATGCCATCGGAGCCATGTACAGAAGGAGATTCATTGAGTGAAATTTTTATCTCTCTGAAGTCAATAGAATCTCCTTGTAATATAGATTTCAAAGCTCGCTTAGTTGTAAATCCAACACAGACCAAGAACCTGAAGAGATGAAAAAGGGGTTCACTGTTACTCGCTAAAACTATCCCAAACACAACCAATAAGAGTGCCAAATTGACTTGCGCAGATTCCTACTTGCAAGTTATGATGAATCACTGCTGGTAATGGTAAGAACATGAGGCTTGTCAACACCTTGTTGAAGGACCTACTAATAGTTTATCCCGATGGCATGAACCTAAATATAATTACTCGGTTCTTGACATGATGGGCAAGGATGTGTAAAAATATGGCAACTTGTTCTGGGATACCCATATACTTGGTTGATTTTAGCCCACTTATGGTTTCTATCATGGAACACAAATTTTCAAATGTAGACCTATCCATCCTTAGTTGTGCAATGCAAGTGCTATCACTTGCATACACCATCTGCGTAAGGTGTTGTCTTTGCAATGCAAAATGTAAAACATATGACTTAATCCTAGGTCTAATATTATTCAAAGACACAGCAATGCAAACATTGTAAAATAGGCCTGTCATGCTAAGTATCTGAGTCCATAAAGATGAAATAATGGTCCTCCTTTCTCATCTGTTTCATTTTGATTGATGTTATACTCGATGAAGGCATGACTGCATAAAGGCAAGTTGGTAACTAATTAATACAACAACTATAGAAGTTTAAAATATAGAAATTTCAGTAGAGAATATAACAGAATTCAATACTTCATATGAATTACAATAAGCATAAACAAAAAATTAATTCATCTAATATTTAGTGATTATCAACTCAAATCCTAGGATTTCGTGTTAACATTCACATACTCGTACCAAAAACATATATAAATCTTTTAATAGGCAAAGCATATAATGCCCTGAACATGCAGGGCTTTCAGATCCTTATATCCAATCCCAAATAAATAAAATCCATTCTCACAATATTTATACCAAAAGACCATGACAATGAGATACAATTGAGATAGACTGAGAGGGAAAGTTTAGACTTTGGAGAATGAGTAGTGAGTTAGGTGAATAGAAAAGACAGAGCATTTCATTTTCATAATCTCATAAGGAAACCAAGGTACAAAGTCTTCTCTCTCACTATTAATTTAAAGATAATTTTATCTTCCTTGAATTCACATCTTTAAAGAAATCATTATATTCCTTCAATTCACAGTACAAATTAACTACAAATTGTCAACTCTATCTTCAATACATTCTTCCATTAAGAAAGAGAGAGAGAGAGAGAGAAATCACTCATCCTCCAATTAAAGACAAAATACACAAACTTAATGTAAAGAGAGAGTGAATTGAAGAAAATTAACAAAGAGATAGTGTGAATTGAAACAATTTGTGGTATTAATTCAATATAGACACTATAGTATCAAAATAGGTTACAATCACAATATTTTCTCCTAATCTAATGGATGGTTTGAAGAGGAAGGCAAAGAGATTTACCATGATCAATGGATGTAGATGTGTTTGTTCTTCACTGTACACCACAGTCGTAGTCGTTCAAGCTCAAGAGGTGAGAAAGAATATGAGGTCGAATGGGGTTTTGTTGAGCAAGGAGGGTAAAAAAGTCTTTTTGAGTTGCGTTGACCATTACAATGGGGGATGTAATCGCCATTCATAGGGTTGGAGTCGGAATGGCTATTATAATGCAATCTGTAATACTCATTCCCATCACGACACTTTTTTGGCCAACCAAACAAAGGTTTGCATTGGACCAATGTATTTACCATTACGATTATAACGGTCAATGCCCAACCAAACACGCCCTGAATCTCAACTTAGATTTTTAAAGGGTATTTTGCTCATCTAAATATGGACATTTTCAAAACATACGGTCAATGAGCATGAATCGCTAGCCCTAAGGGGCGATTGAAATAGTAATATGTTTTAGGGTAATCTTATATTAGCTTGATTATGGGGGCATATCACAATTAACCCCTATATAAATCATAACAATAAAAATCAACAACATGAAGCTTGCGATAGCATAGTGTCTGTTCTTGGCAAAACTAAAAAAGTTATCATGCGTGCTTAACGCGCATTAGAAGCTAGTAGTATAACAACGAACTTTTTGACCATTTTTCTTTTCGGATTTTGTTGAATGACCCATTAGAGTACATCTAATCTCATTAAGGCTGAACAAAAAACCGATCAAACCGTTTAAACCGACTGAACCGATCGGTTGATTTCAGTTTTTTAAAAATTCAAAATCAAAATGAATGGCTCGGTTTCCGGTTTCAACCCAAAATCTCATATTGGTCAAACTTTTTTTAGCTTGAGGTTGATCTCCCTGTTGGTGTGATGCATTTCAAATTAAAGTTGGGCTTTAACTGGTGGACCTTCTAACCCCATATCTGATCCATTATGAACCAACAAAAGCGGTTTTGAACATCTCAGTCCGAATCTGATTTCCTTTGATATAGATTCGTTGGTGATCCAATTGGTATTTCGTTTCTATCATTCGAACCAGATGGATCAAATCTTACAATCCTTGTGTATCTAGTCCCAAGTTGTACTGTTGTTAGTTGTTGGACTTGCTTGAGGTAATATGGCTAATGCCAAAAACCCTCTTAACTTGAGCCCATTAAACATTTTAGCTTACAAAAAAAGGCATCAGGTTCCACTGGACTAAATCATATGACTACAATTTAGTTTTTTTATTTTAAAATAAAAATTACTTAACATATCAACTTGCACATGAGCTTTCATTTTCACTACTTTGTTTGAGCTAGAATTGCCAAAAATCGTGTGGATTAACATTAAGAATATTGTGTTAAAAATCCAACTCGAACTGTAATAGAGTGGTGAAAAAATGAAAAGGGTTGGGGTATTTATAGGGAAAGGGTTGAAAGCCTTAAGCATGTAAATGTGTGCGACATTTATAAGACACGCCCTTCCATCACAATGATCACTTAAAATCCAAGTAAACCATTCTAAACAAGGCACGTGGGAGACATGTCATATTACTTCAACAACAATCAACTTTGAGCAACAAAACAGTGTGACATTCCAACGCAACGTGACGTTTTGGGACATGAATGTGAGAATGACACATTAGGTATTCCCCACTTTTCATAATGTGAAACTCAAATTACACCCAAGAGCTTCAAATATTAGGGGTACCACCCACGACTGACAGTCAACGTGAGTCACAGTCATGATCGCATGTGTCTTGCATATGTTATTCCCTTAATTTTTGCTAATGACCAAAATGCCCCAATCTTTAATTTTGTAAATTTAAGTTACCCCCACCACCCTTTTAAGTATTTGATAAAACCTAAATCTGAAACTTAAATTAATTGTTTGTACCACACGGCTATAGACATTGAGATAACAATGCGTATCTCGATATACAATAATGGTTAAGATTTAATTACTAGAAGAAAAAGAAAAAATCTTGTCTTCTCCAAATCAACCATTTCCATGTCCCATCCACCGATTTTTTCCTCTTAAAACTACTCTCATAGCAGCTTAAAGTGTGTTTGGTTGCATGGAATCCCATGACATGGAAATTCATGAGAAGACCCCCTACATTTTAGGCTAAATTGATATATTCTTCACATCCACCATTTGATTTTGTGATCAATGGTGGGAATGGAAGTCCCATGAACATGAGAATCTCACTCCTTGATCCCCCAAGGCATGTGATTCACATGTTCATGAGACTTTCATTCCCACCACTGATAACAAAATCAAATAGTGCATGTGGAGTTATACCTCAAATTAGCCTAAAATATAGGGATCATTTCATGGATTCCTATGACATAGGATTCCATGTAACCAAACACACCCTTAGTCTCTAGATCCCTAAATGTTGTGAATCCATCAACCTAAGAGCATCTCCAATGGAATCATCCTCCATTTTAACCAAAAGCTAAATTTAGGGGTTCCTCCACTCCAACCACATCCCCTATTTTAACTTTTTCATCATTATTTTAATATATCTTCAACTTTTTTATACCAATTTAATTTCAATTATACTATTATTAATTTCAACTTAATATAATTATATTAATTATTTTCAATTATATTATTAAATATATAAGAGGGGAAAGTATTATTAAATATTTATTAATTTAAATATTGTTAAATATAATATTATTAATTTCAAATTAAAGAAGGGGAAAGTAGTTGAGGGCTTATTTTATTATTAAATGGATTTTAGGGGATGGTTAACTTCCCCCTAAATTTAGGGGGTTAGGTTTAAAGGGATGGTTGGTCATCCCCCTAAAAAGCTATTTTATGGCGATGATTGGAGATGCTCTAAGCTAAATAAGTTGTTGTACTTGGGCTTCTCCGCTACTTCCTTCCTTATTCGCCCAACGATTTGGTTGTTTTTTATCTTTGTTATTAACCTAAACATCTATTGGTTATGGTCATCTATAGTGTTGTGTTGCATATTCTCTCAAATAACTCCTCTCCATTAATAGATAAAGAGAGAGTTTCATAGGATGGATTCATCAATGGGGGTAATGGGGTTAGGCTTGTTAAAAAAAACCTCCCCTCCATGTATCCGCTTTAGTCAATGCAGCGCAACACTCCGCAATAACCATCAGTTCAGCCGCGTCTCATCCTCTTCCTTGACTCCTCAACCCCGCATTTACAATGCACAACACCTCCACTTACTCTCTCTATTGCTTCCTTTTCCTCCAACACAACAACAACTCAATCAACCAATCTGGAAAATCTCTTCCTTGTCACAACTGTCTCCAAATCCCTCTCTCAATCTGGCACTCACAATCTCAACACATATTCCATTCCCCTTTTCGTATCCCTTCTTTCCTTTTCATATCCTCCGTCGAAACTTCTTCCACCCATTCAAGAAGATTTATTTCTTCAAATGGCTTCTTGTAGGCCTAATTACAAACACTGTGAGCAACTACTCTCATGTCTTCTTTGTAGTTTATCGAGCTGTCTATCTCAATGAGTTTCTTCCTTTAATCAATTTGATGAGGGAAGATGGTGTTGTAATTGATTCAGCCGCTTTCAAGCTCCTCTTTGATACTTTCATTCAGTTTAATAAGTTCCAATTTGCTATCGAAATACTTGCTGGCATGGAACAACTAAAATGTCGTTGGATGGGAAAGGCAATGAGTTGCTTTGGAAAAGAAAAAGGTTTTATTTATTTTGTGTAGTAATTAAATCTCGATCATCTACTGCACATTGAGATACACTTTATTATCTCGAGGTCTTTGGTTTGCGATACAAACCATTGATTTAAGTTTAGGATTTGTGTTTATCAAGTATTTAAAGGGTTGGTGGAGGTAACTCTAATTTTATAAAATCAAGGATTTAGAGATTTTGGTCATTATCAAAAATCAGTGGTCTAAAAAGCGCTAGGCAGTGGACAAGCGGCGAGCAGGTGCCTAGCGCCCAGGGACCTAGACGCCTAGGCGGTTTTAGGTTTTGTATTATAAGTTTAATAATTTACAAAAATTAAGCATAACACCTTATCAATTACATCCAATTTAATGTCAAGATACATATGCAAAATTTAAAAACATGAAAAATTAACAATTATGAACAAAATTTATAAAATTCAAATGACTGAAGTTGGTCATGATGGGTACTTTATACAAAGTTGAATTTGTTGACAAATATTCAAACCTATTTTTTTATTTTTTTTCAAATTGCATGATTGACCTCAGTCATGTTTGATAAAATGCACATTACTAAAATTGGTACCGGCAGATCCTTTGAGAATTTCATTAAGTAATCATCATTTGTAACATTTAACATATACTGAATAAAAAAAAATTAAATTGTTTATTTCCAAAAAAGATGAAAGAAAAATAAAATAATAACATAATCAGCCTTATTAAAAACAAAATCGCCCAAACTGCCTAGACCGCACAGACCCCTCCCAGACTGCCCAGCCATTAATCTAGGATTTTTCTAATGCCTAGGCCAATTTTTATAACACTGTCAAAAACTAAGGGACGACATGACTATGTGTCTCATGTTGATTGTCAGTCTTAGGGGTACGCCTAATATTTGAAACACTTAGGAGAGATGTTTTGAGTTCCGCATTATGAAGTGGGGATGCCTCTAAATGTTCCAGTAACTATAGACAATTAAAAAATGAGGTTGAAGGGTTACGTAATAACCTCAGCCATTCGGACCCGGGGGGGGGGGGGGGGGGGGGGGGGGGCTCTTGCGCACAGATCTGGGTTGTTGGATCTGATGGACGGTTCAGATTAGATGGATGTGAAAAGGGTTTTATTTCAAAGTTTCTAACAAATGGGAAATGAAAGGTTTGGAACACAGGAGGGGAGTTTTTGGCGAGAAATAGGACCTGAAGAAAAAGAATAGAGTCTCTTCCTTCGGCATCGATCCAGGCTGCAAACACAGGCTACACCCACCCCCCTTATCTTCCTCCATCTTGCTCCAGATTCGAACTCGAATCAGGTATGTTTTCAAATGCAGTAACTTTGGTTCTTTGCAACGTCTATCTTACAATTCAAATGGGCTTTTTACTGTTCATGAACAGTGTTCACGGTCTGTATGTCGTACGTGGCGCATGTTATGTATTTGGTAGAACTTCAGCGAAAATTTAAACCCCCGATACTTTCCTCTTCTCTCCACACCTCCACGAGGTTCTCTCCCTTTCACCCTCCTTTGCGATTCCAATTTCCACCCGCCACCACCACCGCCCAAGTGAGTTCTTCTACCTTCATCTTCCTCCACTTAGCTCCCAGGGGATTGAATCCAAGTATATCAATTTCTCAAGCAGATCTGAAATCAATTTTCTCAATCAGATGATCAATTTTCTCTAAGAAGAAATCGGATCTGAAATCGATTGAAGAGGAAAGCAGATCGATTGAAAAAGAAAGTAGATATGGCTAAAAGAAATCAGATCTGACTTCCTTCTTCTACGCACAACCTTCTTCTTCGACATCAACTTCGATTCTCTATCCGGTGCTTCCCTATTTCAATTCTTCCATTTGGTTTTGGTATTTTTGCAAATACTACAACCAAAACCCTAACTTTCAATTGATTATTGTTCAACCATTGATTCTTCTTCATCATCAAACATTGATTAGGGTTCAAACCCATTGCTCCAATCAGGTAATTTATTCACTCTCTTTTTAATGTTTTTCGATTCTTCGATTGGGTATTTTTTTTTAACCCCATTAACATACTATAGATAACTAAAAAACGGGTCTTTTTAACTTTTCAATTCTACAAAACTACTCGAAATTGGGGACAATTAGAATCGGATGCAGGCAAGATTTCCTAGCGACGTGGCTTGAGATCATCAGATACTGGACAGTACCCAGCAAGTGTGTGCTTAACTGTGGAAGTTGCAGCAAAATTTCCCCTCTTTTGATTGAGTTTTGTATGAGTTTTCTGATAGTGAACAAAAACATGAATCCTAAATCTTTTAATGCTTTCTAAATCTGTATAAGTTGATGTCTTCTTTTTTGTTTCTGTAAGTTGATTATTTGGTTCTTGAATGTTCTTTATAAGCAGAAATTGGCAATAAGGGAAGCAGAAATCAAAAAGCAATAAGCCCCATGCCATCCGCAAACACCTCACCAAGCACCAAGTATTTCCATTTTTATTTTTATTTTGGAAAAAACGTAAATCCTAAATGTGTCTTCTGTAATTGTTTTGCAACTTTCTATAATGATTTTATTGTACTTTGCATAAGAACAACATCAAGTTAATTGTTTTGCTTGATTTGTAATTGATTTAATTGTTTTGTTTGATCTATAATTGTCAATTTAAGTAGTTAGCATCAAGTTTCCATTTGAATTTAGGGGAATTCTGTAAATTTAGCATCAAGTTTCCATAAGAATTTAGTGTAAATTTAAGTAGTTAGCATCAGCTTTCCATAAGTTTCCATAACAATTTAGTGTAAATTTAAATCTGTCTTCTTTAATGCTTTTTATAAGTTGATGTTTTCTTTAAACTATGGTTCATTTGTGTGTCCTCTTTGAAGTGCATATGGTTCCTTTGCTATATGTGGTTCGTTTGAATTGCATTGCTCTTTAAAAATTTGTGATTTGATATCTTCATCAAATCTAGGGTTCTTCAAACTCAAGGAGGGGTTGATTGACCTTTGACGTTCACTTGGATCATGGGGTTTTTCAAACTCAAAGTGGGGTTGATTGACCTTGAGTTGATGGGGTGTTAACCTGCACCCCTACAGAATGTGTCACCAACGAAAGAGAGTTTGGCAATGTTAAGATAACCCATGGATGATGCAATGGGGCTGTTTTGATGTTGCAGGCGACCAAACATTCGACTTTACCCTTCTAGGAGGCAAAGTGGCCACTAATGGTGTAAAATAGATAAGCCTTAGAAGGGAGTGTTGGTTGTGATGGTTTGGGAAGCTTTTCTGGGTATCAATAGAACATGATCCTTATTACAGGCTATGTATGTGTTATCTTGGAATGAATATGAAACTACATATGAATGAAAGAAGATGAAAACAAAAAGGAACCCTGTAGTATTCAACTATGAGATTGTAGTCATGGAATCGCATGGAAAGGTAGCCCTTATGTTTTGTTATAGGTTTCCCTTTTACTTCATAGATTCTTGATTGGTTTGTGATTGCTTGAGCAAACATGCATACTAGAGATTCTCATTAGTTCCTACCTATTGATTTGCCTACAAATACTATCCGACCATTTCGACTTCTTTCCAAAAGATACTTGCATTGAATTTGTAGTTAGGAAAGTTTAAGTGTTAATATGAGAAGAAAAAGAAGAGAAAACAAACTACATTGATGAAGCTACCTTCAACCTGTCAAGTTGATCCAGAGAGCTATCAAACATCCAACTTATTCATTTAAATTGATAACTTCTATGTTGAGTGATATATGCAAACTCATTACGTAAAAACCTAAAGACACCTGTCGTGCCTTGGTGTGGGGTTTTTACGAATTGGGCTCTACTGCCTACAAAATGCCTTGAGATGCATGTAAGTTAAACAATCTTCTTCAGATCTTCAGATCTATTTTATGCCAAGTTAGGGTTTTGCAGGGTGTGCGAGAGTTCCCGGAAATCGATTTCGAAGAAGGTAAGATCCATCTCCTTCACTCACTCAATCACTTCCAATCTCTTGAATACTCAAATTCTAAACAAGTTTTTTGTTCTAAAATTTTTGCAGAAAAACTTTCCTAACTACAGATTCAATGCAAGTATTTTTGGAAAGAAGTCGAAATGGTCGGATAGTATTTGTAGGTAAATCAATAAGTAGGAACTAATGGGAATCTCTAGTATGCATGCTTGCTCAAGCAGTCACAAACCAATCAAAAATCTATGAAGTAAAAGGGAAACCTATAACAAAACATAAGGGCTACCTTTCCATGCGATTCCATGACTACAATCTCATAGTTGAATACTACAGGCTTTTTTTTCATCTTCTTTCATTCATATGTAGTTTCATATTCATTCCAAGATTACACATACATAGCCTGTAATAAGGATCATGTTCTATTGATACCCAGAAAAGCTTCCCAAACCATCACAACCAACACTCCCTTCTTAGGCTTATCTATTTTACACCATTAGTGGCCACTTTGCCTCCTAGAAGGGTAAAGTCGAATGTTTGGTCACCTGCAACATCAAAACTGCCCCATTGCATCACCCATGGGTTATCTTAACATTGCCAAACTCTCCTTTCGCTGGTGACACATTCTGCCAGGGGTGCAGGTTAACACCCCATCAACTCAAGGTCAATCAACCCCACTTTGAGTTTGAAAAACCCCATGATCCAAGTGAACGTCAAAGGTCAATCAACCCCTCCTTGAGTTTGAAGAACCCTAGATTTGATGAAGATATCAAATCACAAATTTTTAAAGAGCAATGCAATTCAAACGAACCACATATAGCAAAGGAACCATATGCACTTCAAAGAGGACACACAAATGAACCATAGTTTAAAGAAACATCAACTTATAAAAAGCATTAAAGAAGACAGATTTAAATTTACACTAAATTGTTATGGAAACTTATGGAAAGCTGATGCTAACTACTTAAATTTACACTAAATTCTTATGGAAACTTGATGCTAAATTTACAGAATTACCCTAAATTCAAATGGAAACTTGATGCTAACTACTTAAATTGACAATTATAGATCAAACAAAACAATTAAATCAATTACAGATCAAGCAAAACAATTAACTTGATGTTGTTCTTATGGAAAGTACAATAAAATCATTAAATCATTATAGAAAGTTGCAAAACAATTAAAGAAGACACATTTAGGATTTACGTTTTTTTCCAAAATAAAAATAAAAATGGAAATACCTGGTGCTTGGTGAGGTGTCTGCGGATGGCATGGGCCTTCTTGCTTTCTGATTTTTGCTTCCCTTATTGCCGATTTCTGCTTATGGAAAGCATTCAAGAACCAAATAATCAACTTATAGAAACAAAAAAGAAGACATCAACTTATACAGATTTAGAAAGCATTAAAGAAGAAAGATTTAGGATTCATGTTTTTGTTCACTATCAGAAAACTCATACAAAACTCAATCAAAAGAGGGGAAATTTTGCTGCAACTTCCATAGTTAAGCACACACTTGCTGGGTACTGTCCAGTATCTGATGATCTCGAGCCACGTCGCTGGGAAATCTTGCCTGCATCCGGTTCTAATCGTCCCCAATTTCGAGCAGTTTTGTAGAATTGAAAAGTTTAAAAGACCCTTTTTTAGTTATCTATAGTATGTTAATGGGGTCAAAAAAAAAATACCCAATCGAAGAATCGAAAAACATTAAAAAGAGAGTGAATAAATTACCTGATTGGAGCAATGGGTTTGAACCCTAATCAATGTTTGATGATGATGAAAATCAATGGTTGAACAATAATCAATTGAAAGTTAGGGTTTTGGCTGTAGTATTTGCAAAAATACCAAAACCAAATGGAAGAATTGAAATAGGGAAGCACTGGATATAGAATCGGAGTTGATGTCGAAGAAGAAGGTTGTGCGAAGAAGAAGGAAGTCAGATCTGATTTCTTTTCAGCCAGATCTACTTTCTTTTTCAATCGATCTGCTTTCCTCTTCAATCGATTTCAGATCCGCCTTCTTCTTAGAGAAAATTGATCTTCTGATTGAGAAAATTGATTTCAGATCTGCTTGAGAATATTGATATACTTGGATTCAATCCCCTGGTAGCTGAGTAGAGGAAGATGAAGGCAGAAGAACTCACTTGGGCGGTGGTGGTGGCGGGTGGCAAATTGGAATCACAGAGGATCACAGAGGGTGAGAGGGAGATAACCTCGTGGAGGTGTGGAGAGAAGAGGAAAGTATCGGGGGTTTAAATTTTCGCTTAAGTTCTGCCAAATACATAACATGCGCCACGTAGGACATACAGACCGTGAACATTGTTCATGAACAGTAAAAAGCCCATTTGAATTGTAAGATAGATGACTAGGATGCATGAATGAAGCGTGAGGTAAACTTGGGATCCGAGATGAGACTACCAGAAGAGAACATGATCGCAGAGAGTTCCAAGCAGATCGCACACAGAGAGTCCATGAGTTCTTTCTCCTTATTCGCAAATGAGATGGGGGGAGGGAGAATTACGGATAAGTCATAGTCATTGGATTAAGAAGATTCAATGGATCCTAACCTTGGACGCGGATGGCATTGTCATGTGTTTCCAAGTTCCTCATTTGCTTCTTCACTATTTGATAGATCATAAAAACAAAAGGGAACTTATTTAAATTCTAAGCTAAAGCTAATGATCTAAATGATTTGGTGTCATGATAGTTCTTAATACTAATTGTACGAAAAAAATCCTGCATAGTTGTCCCACTCCTAAACTCTCAAAAACATTAGATAACATTTTGAACAAGTCTTATATCTCATTACAAAATATTTCCCTTTTGAAATATGTGATTTTAAATAGTTTTGGGGTCAACTATAGACCCAAGAAATTTCAACTAAAACCAGCTCCACCAAACCCACTCTTGGATCCCAGCTACCTCCAGAGGTCTTCTCCTCCTCCACAACCACCGACACCATGTCCGATCCCCATCACCACCACCAACACCGCCCTCACCGTCTCTCAGTCCCCTCTCGCACCACCACCACAACCTCAAGATCTTACCCTCTCTACCCTTACTCCTCCACCACCACCACCCCATTAGCAACTCCATCAAAACATCGCCTCTCTTCAATTCCTTCCTTCACACATAGATCAAACACCACAACTAGTTCCCTCTCCTTTCTCTTCCTCCTCCTCTTCTCTCTTCGCTCTCTCTATTCTCTCCTTCCTTTCCTTCGCTCTTCTCCTTCTTTTTCTCTCTTCCCCTTTTCCTTTCTCGTCTCTCTCTCTTCTTTCCTTCTCACCCTCTCCTTCTCCCTCTTCTCTTCCACCACCACCTCTCCTTCCAAAGACCCTTTTAACAAAACCCATTCTTCCCCACACCCCATTTCATCATTTTCACTCATTTCCCAATCTCAATTTCGTCTACTCATCGCCAAATCCATCCTCCTTGCTGTTGTCTTCCTCCTTAGATTCCAAGCACTTCGTTACTGTGGCACTGCAGCTACCATTCTAGCTGAATTCTCAGGAAATGTCGCCGCCAGGTTCTTTATGGAGAATTTCAAGCCGAATTCTGGCTATGGGGATCGCAATTATGGCTCTAAGGTTCGTGGTTTCTTTTGTTTGTTTATTGGGTTGTTGCTTTTATCCATTAGTTGGGATAGGGTTGAATGCTTTCCGTTATCATTCTCGAATGTTAGTAAAGGTGGGGTTTTGATTCCTGGTGTGAATTGTGTGAGGGTTTGGCCTATGTTGCTTCCTTTTCTTTCTGGGTTTTTGGGGTGTTATGAAAAGGGTTCAATCAATTGGGGATCAATTAAACAGTTGGGTCGGAAAAGGGTTCGATTGATTTCTCTGTTGTTCACTACAATTGTACTGTTCTTTCCTGCACTTATTAGTATCTCCGTGTTTGAAGAGGAGGGTAGTGATGGTGTTTCTATTGGTAGTCTTGGTTGGCCGTTGGCTAACACTGTGGTTTTCGGAGTGCTTTTGAGTGAAAACTTTAGTGAGCAGAAGTTTTTGAATTCAAAAGACTATCACAGAGAATACATTGTGACATTTGTTTGTACTCTTGTTCTGGAACTGTTTTATTTCCCCGAGCTCTCACTATGGGGACTTCTATTGTGTGGTTTCTTGCTGTGGATTTCGGTTAGGGAATTGGATCCTATTGCATTGAAATATCCTGAACTGGGTTCTGTTACTTCCGAGTCGTTCTCATCGATGATTATGAAGCCCATTCGACATATCATGAGTGAGAGGAAATCTCGAAAGATAGCTCTTTTTCTTTTTATCAATACAGCTTACATGGTTGTGGAATTTGTTGTTGGGTTCATGAGCAACAGCCTTGGGTTGATATCAGATGCCTGCCACATGTTGTTTGATTGTGCAGCTCTTGCAATTGGATTGTATGCTTCTTACATATCTCGATTGCCTGCAAACAGTCAGTTTACTTATGGACGTGGTAGATTTGAGGTTCTCTCCGGATATGTTAATGCTGTTTTCTTGGTTTTGGTTGGAGTTCTTATTGTGCTGGAGTCATTTGAGAGGATTTTGGATCCTCAAGAGATCTCGACTAGTAGTTTATTAACTGTGTCAGTTGGTGGGCTTGTGGTGAATGTGGTTGGCTTGATATTCTTTCATGAAGAACACCATCACGCCCATGCTGGAGCTGGATCATGTTCCCATTCACATTCACTTCTCCATTCTCATGACCTTGCTGTGCACGATCATCATGAATGCATATCCGTCTCTCATGAAAAATCTAGTGTGCATCATGAGTCCCATTGTGATGATCATCCTCATCACAATCACGAACATGATGACTCTCATTTACATTCTCATCATCATCAATCCCATGGTGATCACCATGACCATGGACATAAACATGATCATCATGACCATGACCATGGACATACACATGGTCACCATGACCATGGGCATACAGATGATTTCCACGACCATGGTCACCAACATGATCACCACGATCATAAGCATCATGATGACGAGTATGCCAATCATAACTCACTTCGAACTTCAAGTAGTTTGTCGAAGCACTCCCATGAAGGTCATTCACATGGTAAGTCCCATTCTCACAGCGAAAGTTGTGGTCATGCACCACTCAAGGAATCTCAAAAGCAGCACCGCCATATTGACCACAACATGGAAGGGATATTCTTGCATGTTCTAGCTGATACTCTAGGGAGCGTTGGGGTTGTAGTATCCACTCTATTAATCAAGTACAAGGGATGGCTTATATCAGATCCTGCTTGCTCAATATTTCTTTCAATAATGATAATATCTTCGGTTATCCCATTGCTGAGAAACTCTGCTGAAGTTTTACTTCAAAGAGTTCCTAGAGCTCATGAGCAGGATTTAAAAGTGGCTTTGGACAATGTTGCAAGAGTAAGTGGGGTTCATGGTGTCCAGAATGTGCACGTGTGGAGCTTCACAAACACAGATGTTGTAGGAACGCTCCATCTGATTGTCTCTGCAGATGCTGATAAGGTTTCCACCAAGGCGCGGGTTTCAAACATCTTACAAAATGCTGGAATCAAGGATTTGACTATCCAGATGGACTATGTCATAGTGGAAGAACAATAGCGTCCTTGTGCTCAAGTACAAGTTCTTGTTGCTAGGGTTAGCCAAGAAATGAAGTGATACTTCTGTTTGTAGAAAAAAAAGGTTGATCAATTCCTGATGAAGCTGTTGCTGCTACTCTGAGGTCTTGATCAAGATTCCCTGGAGGATTGCATTGGCTACTGAAGGCTGACCTTCTACTATATCCTTATTTTGATCGTATTACTTCATCCATGAGTATACCTTTTTAGGAGATGTAAATTTGATGAGTCAATGAGCATCGAAGCATTAGGCACAATATGGTTCCTTCCTTTTACTGGTCAGAATATCAACTTTCAGGTGGAATTTTTGTTTATTAAGAAACAAGCGAACGCCAGAACACAGTGGTATGCATTTTACTGTATTCATATCAATTAATTACTTAAGAAAGAAAGAAATACATTTTGTTGGCTGTTTCATGTATTCTTACCATACCCTATATTCTCCCATGGAATTGTCTTACAGCTGTGGTTTTCTTTTTGTATCTGTTCAAAGAAAATAGTTACATACATTTTTCCCAGTTTTATTAACAATGCTCTGTACGAGACAAGAGAAACTACTGAATACACAGCTATGCTTTTGTTTTTGCTATGGACATGAAAAGTTAACCCATACTTGTTGTTTTGTTGTTGGCGTCTATTTAAATCTTAATGGTACATGGCATAATCTTATCTTGAATTATACTTGATCAGCCTCTGATTGATTGGCAACACACTTGATGAATTGGCTTGGATATCCATGTTACATAGCTAAAAGTATGAATCTATTTAATTTTTTTCTTCTTCTGAAAATCGATGAATGAAGCTCATCTCCTCATAGGGAGGCTGAGAAAGTGGCCACCAGTGGTATACTTGAAGCAGAAGTGGAAATAATCCAAAAAGGACTTCCACAGAATCCTCTTTTTTTTTCTTTTTTTTTTTTGTCCCAAAAGATTTGAATGAGAGATGGGAAAACTAGTCACCTGCTGAAATCATTTCTTGTCGTTAAATACACCATAAAACAATGGAAAATCACTTGACATGAGAATTGGATTCCATTTCCCATGAAAATTGGCTAACCAAATAGTCGCTTAGTGTTTGCCATATCCGGTGAAAAACAATATATAGATATATGACACTTTCTATAACTATTTTTCTGTGTGTTTGAAACTCAAATCCCATAAAATATATGTCCCAACTTATGAAGCTCTGTTAAGCTACATCGAAAACCATCATCCTTGAGAAGTCACCTTCAAGGTAAAAATGAATTGCTACCTTTGTATATTTGAATAGGTGTGGAAACAGTTATTAAAGCCAAGTATGCCGCGGTGTGTGTGGATGGATTCCTAATCGTCCTTCTTAGCCTTGCAGAATAAGCTCACGAGAAGGTATATCGATGTGGAGCCTTCCTTCTCCCAAGAAGTGAACCTTATTCTTGGCAGAGGAAACAATGTTTGCTTTGGGGATGTACCGCTCAAGGAGGAATACCGTAGGTTTTGTTGGTTTCTAACTTGCAGGGAAATGTTCAAGATTGGGAATGTTTTCAAGATTTCTAAGTCAGTGGTACATTGGGGAGGAGGTTGGGATCTTAGCTTGCGGAGGGCTTTTTATTAATGGGAGAAGGAAGAGGTAGGCCATTTGTTGGTGGCTCTTGATCTTATAATGCCAAACATCCATAATCAATTCAAGATAGATTGGGAATGGTTCAAGATTTCTAACTTATAAGTGGGTGGCACATTTGGAGGAGGTTGGAATCTTCGCTTGATGTCTCTTTATCAATGGGAGGAAGAAGAGGTAGGTATTATGTTGGCGGCTCTTGATCTTATGATGCCAAACATCTACAATTACTTGGTAGATGTTACCCCATCCTCGGGGGCGAATGTGAACTTCCCAACTTCATTGGTCTGAGCAAATCGTGCCACTATTGGGGATGTCCTCAAGAAGTATTAAAGTGGAGGTTGGTTGCACCATGTGTAACTATGGGTTGGAGTCATGGGACCATTTACTTGTACACTGCGAGTGTGCAAGCTCAGTGTGGTGCCACTTCAGTCATGTTTGGGAGGTGGATTGGGTGATGCCTCAGTCCGTCGAGGAGGTATTTCAGGGGTGGGGATGAAACACTTTTAAAAAGAGACAAAGGCTAAGAAGTGGTGAGTTGGGATCATATTAAGTTGTCTGAAATTTTGTTGCAAGTCCCGTGTGGCGTTCGTTGGCGACAATTTTATACTTAAAACACTTCGCTTTGAAGATTTTTCACCTAGCATAGTTTTTTCACTTTATACTGTTGGAGTGCCATGCTTCAGTTTAGGAGCGTTTCAGTGGAGGCGCTAATTATCTAATTAATTTAATGAATAATTAATATTTGATTGTTTAATGGATACTCTAGTGTAATTAATTTTTTACATAAATTGCTTCTTCTAATTCCTAAATGCCCTAAAACCCTAGATGTTGATTGTTCTCCTCAAGCGTTTGAGAGTGACTGCAACTCTATTCTTTTGCTTGACTTAGTCAACCAAAAATTTTAAGAAAACATACTTCAGGAGTCACGGAAACCTACGACTGAATTTAAGTAAGGATTCTCGTATTAGTCTTCCTGGTCTTCACCTCTGCAGAATTTAAGTGCGTCAATTCCCTGTGAACCCAAGACTTCCTGATAGAATTGTGAGATTTCTATCGGCCTATTGAGTACCTTCATTCCTTTCGAAGTTTCTAGAGAGTTTACTTATTTGCACACATGACACATCAGTAAAAAAAAATAATTCATAACTTGGCAGATTTGACATGTTTTGGGCTGTTGAGGAAGTGGGAAAATTTTGTCAGTTCATGCAGTTGTGTTTGAATCTGACAAGTAACCTGATCCATGTAAATTTTTAGTATTTTTTTATTCTTTGAATGTGAAAGTACAGTATTACGGTACATTAGATAACAATGCAAGTTTAGATTGCGAACATAGTACATGGAAGACATAATTAGTCCATTTGTTAGTTAGGTCAGCTCTGTTGTGAGTTGTGACCATGAACATGTGAACCTCTGTATTTTTTTGGCTACTTCATTCAAATGTTTGTGATGATATGAGGAAAATACTTGGCCCCTTCCCTAGTTTCCAGGTGACATTATTGAATTTCATTAAAGAATCATGTGTCACGTACATGACTTTCTTTTTTAGGATGGCCTTGCTTCATTTGCTCCGGTCGGATATTTGCTCCGGTCGGATTGGCGGATATCCTCCCCGCCCCGCTCCTATTATTCGTTAATTTTTTTCACTCATCTTAAATCTGCTGGTGGAGAGGGTTGTGCCAGAAGGAGAGGGAGGATTGTGTGATGAGAGAGGGAGTGTTGTACCGGCGTAGAGGGTGGGCTGTGCGGCGAGGGAGGGCTGTGCAGCTAGAGAAAGGTTGTTGTGTCTGTTTGTCTGCGAGGAAGAAGAATCAGATCCAACAGTTGTTTCGATTGTTCCATTTAATTACAAATAAGATTATGAAGTGTCAACACTAAATTTTGGATTGTCAAGATCATACTCACTGATTCCAAAGTTTTATGAAGACATCTTCTTCTTCGCTGAGTGCTGACAGCCAAACAACATAATACAACAGAGCACAACCATCCTCTTATCTTCTTTTGCTGCTTGGTTGAGTTCCAAACCATCAAGAGATTGCTCGTTTCTGCCAGTTCCAAATGCTACTCTCTTCCTCGATTGTGACAAGTTCAAAGAGAGAGAATGAAAAACAAGGAGTGGAGACGAGAAAAAACGTGAAGATAGAAAGATAGTGGAGAGATTTAGGGCCTTTTGAGAATTTAATAATTAAGAATATGAGAGAGAAGATGGGTAGACTCGGAGAGTTTGTACTCCTTAAGTATTGGAAGGCTAATAATGATTATGGAGTTTGTATTAATAAGGTTCACCCTATACATAAACGGATATTCGCGGGTCAGATATGACCAAATCCGTATCCACCCAAAACATTGACGGATATGATTTTGAAGAACCATCGCTTCCATTTCTTTTCGAAGAGAGAACTCCTGCCAGTGATTTGCCTGCTCTCTTCTATCAGATGATGTCACCAATGATGTTATGATTGCCTTCGCTTTATTTCATACTCATTTACCTTATTTTTCAAATGCAATAGAATAATTATATTAAGGAAAATAAATTTTCTCCTTGATATTCTTATTTTTCTTCGTAGTCCTAATTTGTCTCGTTGACTCGTTGCATGTTGCTTATACATTTTTAGGTAAGTCGTAGTTGACAAAATAAGTTTCATTGTGGATCTCCAGTTTGACAAAATAAGATACTTGTAAATGTAGAATCTGAGTTGATATCAGCAAATGGAATGAATTGTATTCAATAGAAAGGCTAATTCGAGATAGCTAATCTCCAAAGCAAAAGCTCAATGTTACAAGTTGTTTATCAATCCAATGAATACATTTCTCTCTTACTGTCTCCTTATAGCAATATCTTTACAAATCCATTCTCTAACATACAAGCTAACAAACTAATCAATTAACATACTAACAACTTGCATCAGACAACAAGCTACTTGACAACAGCCTGGCCTCTTCAGCATTTTCAGCAACAACCTGTTATTTTCAGCACAGCTTTCAGCATCTCATGAGCATTTCCAGCACAACTTTACTGACCTTCTGATAGCCTCTTTCTCCTAGTATAGGTAAACCTGATAGGAGGCCTATCAACCACCAGCTTGCTTCCTGGATGGTTTATGGAATTCTTCAAGATCAACATGGAGGTTCTTCATCCCCTTCTTCCTCCATCCTTTGAAATTCTTCCCTCCAACATTCCATCTGCACATGAAAAAAGTGCTGGTAAAACTAAACAATAAAATTGAAATATGAAACATTCATTGGAACATTCAATGAAAAATGAAAAGATAGGGCAGGAATTGAAAAATGGTAAGGTAAAACATTCACAGAATCATTGCAAAACAATAAAACTGCACGATAAAAATGAAACATTTCCATAGTAAAACAGATTAAAAAAAAACCAATCTCCAGATAAAACATAACAAATCGAATTTAACAACAAATTTCTTCAAAATCTCGAAACTTTCATCGAAAACAAGCTGAACATTTCATACGAATGTCAAGCATACAAGATCCAAACACACCCCACTTAGCATTGGAACCAATAACTGTTTCCTTGACTTTGCTGCATGAAGCAGATTGAATACATTGGGTAATGGTGGTGCTTCTGGCTATCAAATTAAGGGGCAAAACATGGAGTGGGGATACTGGATATATCTCAGTGATGATAAAGCGAAACTACAGTACTATTCACAACCAGTAATGTTCAGAATCATAATAATAATAATGAAAAAAAAAGATGGTAACATGGACTATCCAATCAAAGTAACCACTCAAAACTCAATTATGGGGAACAGAGAACTAGATAATTGAAATAGTTGGGAAACCAAAGCTTACCCATTGGAAGAATACACAAGAAGTAAAGAACACAGCTCGAATTCAATTTAAAGAAGTTCGGATGAGATATAATGTTAACACTAATTGCAAGACATACTCGATAACTCCCCCACCATTAAACCCAGTCAGAATTGAAAGGTGTCACACAACATAGAGGCCAACTGAATCAATCCAAGCATTTGGCTTGTTCCCGTCCAAACAACAAACTAAAAAGATGAGATCAAAACACCCAGCATACATGCAGAATTGCCCAGTGTTACCCAAATCCCAGTAGCATATGAAAGAGCTCAAATCAAATTGCTCAAACAAGGCATCACAAACTACCATAAAATTCTCTAAAAGGCAGAATCTTCCAGCTTAACATGGCAATAAAATCCAATACAGTGAAATCATAGCAGAACTTCAATATGAAAAAGCAAAAAAATAAAATAGTATGTAGCTCACCTAAAGAAGATGGAGAATCTACAAAGACTGAGAAGCCAGAACATACACAGATTAAAATCCTTTTTGCCAGAAAACATTTACAGTATGATGGATTCCCTATCCCCAATCAGAAGCCTTGAAGAGAAGAATCAGAATCAACCCTAAGGATTCGAAGCAGACTGAGGAGGAGAGGATTCGAAGCTGGGTGAAGAGTTTCTCTAAAGGGTTTCTCATCGATGACTGAGGAGGAGTGGAGGAGTCGATGACTCGTCGAGGAGGAGTCGATGAAGAAGAGAAATTTTTGCTTTGCTTTGTGAAGAACTGAAGCTGAAGTGAAGAACTGAAGAAATTTTTTTTTTTTTTGGTAAGAATGGCTTTCTCCTCCTCCACGTGCGAGACACCTTCCCAAAGGCACGTGCCTGGGAGGGTCCATCCCATGGGACGGGCTATGACCACGGGCCAGCTAGAATTTCTCCTTCACTTCTCACTTCACTTCGAGCTTTGCTACAGAGCGAGGGAGGGAGCGAGGGAAAGGGGCAAGGGATGGGTGTAACCACCCATCCTCCTCGAGATAAGCGCATCGTATTGAAAATACGTGCGAGCGCTCATCTCGAGGAGGAGGGATGGGCCTCGCTCTCTTTCCCTCGACCCCTCCCTCGACCCCTAGAATTTTCCCTTCACTTCACTTCACTTCCTCGCCCCCTTTTCCTCGCTCCTTCCCTCGACACCTAGAAGGACTCCTTTCACTCTTCCCTCAACTCCAACTCCAACTCCACCAAAATCTCTCTTGCTCTCTCTCTCTGTTAACTATAACCATGGCGATCCCAGTACCAACTCGTCAGCTTTTCATCGATGGCGAATGGAGAGAACCTCTCAAGAAGAATCGCCTCCCCGTCATCAACCCTGCCACTGAACAGATCATCGGTCACTTTTCTCTCTCTAACCTTACCACCTTGTTGATTCTTTTTCAATATCATGCAATTCAAGTCAATTTCGTAGCTCAATTTTATTTTATTCGAAACATCTCAAATCAATTCTTTTTTTTGCTATTGGATTTACCCGTACAAATTCTTCATGTGGATTTGATTGAATGAATGCGTCTTCTAATCCAAGATTATAGATAGATTATACGTAACTATATTTAGGGTTTAGGGCACTGTGTTGATTTGTTTGATGTGTTTGTTGTTGTGGTTCAGGTTACATACCTGCTGCAACGGCGGAAGATGTGGGGATCGCAGTGGATGCAGCTCGAAAGGCTCTCAATAGGAACGGAGGCAGAGATTGGTCTTCTGCTTCTGGGGCTCATCGTGCTAAATATCTACGTGCTATTGCTGATAAGGTCCTATTATTGTTTCATTTCTTTTTTCCAAGGACACCATCTTTTTTTTTTTTTTTCCTGATCGGTTGGAATAGTTAGATAAGTAATTTTTTTTTTAATCAGTAAGATCAGATGTTTGTATCTGTATTAATAAGAAGAAAAGCGTGTGATGACCAGGGAAGAACAAGGGCCCTAATCACAATCTTCGATAGTATAAATCATATCAGATCATGATGTTATTATTTGGTGACCTGTGTTCTTTTATTCAATCTGTGTCATTGACACGTCTATTCAATTTTACTACTATATATGCTAGCTTTCAAGTGCGTCACTTGAAGCACCAATCATCTATCTAAATGACAATTGGAACTATAGCAATAATTCTCCCCATCCCGGCACTACATCTTCCACCATCAATAGAACACACTTTCTCCCACCCTTTTCACCGTCACCAATACCCCGATTACATATGTAAAAATAGCACCCCTCCCTACCAACTTCCCCACTACCCCTAACAGCCCCAGAACACCATCAGCCTCCACGACAGTATCACCCCTCCCACTTGTGTAGTTGTAGCACTACCACCTACAGTTCCTATGCCACCATAACCATCCCCAACTTCAGCATTTTCTATAGCACATTGCTAATCAAAATGAAGATCCATAAAAGACACCATTCTCTATCAATATCTCTACATCCAGGAAGGATGGAGTGTACCTACTCTTCTAATTGAACCATCAATGCTCAAATCAGTGGAGGGACAAAGTCAGTCTGAGAGTGTGAGAGCTTAATAAAATATCAGTAAATCTAAAACATGTAAGCTTGGGAATAAGTTAACACAACCTACCACATTCCTTAGGTGTCTGACATGTTCAACATCTGTTAGAACGAAATCACCGCTAATATAATCTGAAAAACAAATTGAAGGGATGCAGATCATAATTAGATTTAGTGGCATTGTCAACAATCAAATGAAAAATTGCTAACAGTCAATTCAAACAAAAATACATTTGTACAAATTCTTCCTTTCTATTCCAATAATCCATTCATAGAGACATGAACTGATCACTTTTAGCTCTTGAGAACAAAACTAACTCATCACAGAATTGACGCAGAATCCCTTAAAGAAGTCGAATAATGAAAACTAGTTATTGCCACCTAAACAAGGCAAATAATTAATTAACCGTTACTACATCAAGTTCTAAATGCACATTTTTCCACAACTGAAAAGTTGATCAAGGCTACTTGTACATTTTTTGGAGGGGAATTCTGTAAATCAACTGTTTATTGTTTCATTTTCTTTGTTCTAGTTCTCATGTAATGAAATGAACTCAAACACCCCCACGCAGGTAAAAGAAAGAAAGTCTCAGCTAGCAACACTAGAAGCAATGGATAATGGGAAGCCATTGGATGAAGCAGCTTGGGACATAGTACGTTCCACTTCTTCTGTAGAAGAATTTTAAGCTATTTTCCATTTTTTTCTTATCTGATCTACTAGTTCATGTCATACAGGATGATGTTGCGTCATGCTTTGAATATTATGCAGATCTTGCCGAAGGTCTAGATTCTAAGCAGAAGGCTCCTCTAGCTCTTCCCATGGATACATTTAAGGGTCATGTTCTTAAGGAACCACTTGGAGTTGTTGGTCTGATTACTCCTTGGTATGGCATATGTTTCTTTGTATCTGTATACCATTTTCATATTACATTACATCTTTAGACATGAGAAAAGTATGAATTCTATGTGGTTCTATGTTTTTGTGTTGGATAACAAACCGTTAGTTCAGTTGGTAAATCCAATTCTATATTTCTCGTTACTTTCTAGTCTTAGGCCGTGTTTGTTTAAGCTGGGAACTTTCTTAGGAAAATTTAATGATTATGATTAGAAGGAACATGCAATTTTTAATGGAATCTATTGACATATGCAAAATTAACTAATGATTTGATCATCACTGTATGGATGATGAGCAGATGATGTCTATCCAATGGGCTTTAGCTTAGCAAGAAATAATCGCACGCAATGAGAAAATCTCAGTAACCAAACAAGGAACATAGTTGCAATGGAAATTACTTTTCATATTTAGTAAGCCATAGAGCATAACAAGATTGAAAAAAGAGTCCCTAAACACTATCCTATACAGCAACATCTTATCTTCTAGTCTCCCTCTCGGCATGGTTTAAAAAAAAATGTTGTGAGGCTACGATTTAAGGCTTGCCCAAGTTTGAGGCGTATAATTAACAAACAGGGATGGAAAAAAAAACCCAATTTTGACCCTTCGGCACTTTGTTTGCCCTAAGATGGAGGAATGGAGAATCTGAGAGGAGAAGAGAAGAAAATTTAGTAGAAGTCTTGTTTTAGTTGTATGGTCTTGATGGAAGAAAAGAGTATTGATTTGTATTAAACAAGTGAGTCAAGTGGCCATATGGTATTCTCGTCATTCTTCAACGCCCCGAGTATTCGACTAATTGGAAGCTGGTCTACAGAAAAGAGAGAAAATATCAGTATCAGTTGATCCAAATGATTTGTACTAAATCATACACCGATGAAGTGAGGCTTAGCCTCATGCCTCATGAAAGGGGACGACTCAGTTCTCAGTTAAGATTTTTTAAGCCTTGCCTCTCCCTTACTAGTTGCCACATTGTTTTGTTATTCGCACAGATGTTCATACTACAACCAGCTATATAAGAATGACACTTGAAATATGTATGTACCTGTGTACTAGAGGGGTGGTGACCCATTTTCATAGGATATGCATGTCATTTGATGTGGGTCATCATGTCTGTCTAACACTTCTATCGTTCTATTATGTCAGTTACCAAAACCTATGAGTGTCATTGTCACAGAGACAATTAATGTTCTCAAATCTAAAAATGATTATTTATTTACTATTACATGATTTTATTTTGCACTGAAGGAACTACCCTATGCTGATGGCTACATGGAAAGTTGCGCCCGCTTTGGCAGCTGGTTGTGCCGCCATACTTAAGCCCTCTGAGTTGGCATCTGTGTAAGGCGTTTTTTCTACTGTAGTGTTTTCTTTTCCTTTATCCTCAGCTTTATAGAACTGTAATTTCCAGCCGTCTCTTACTAACATATGTTTTTTTTCAGCACTTGTTTGGAGTTGGCCGATATTTGTAGAGAAGTAGGTCTTCCCCCAGGTGTCCTCAATATTTTGACGGGACTAGGCACAGAAGCTGGAGCTCCTTTGGCATCTCATCCTGATGTGGATAAGGTTCAGTTGTATCTTTTTGTGCTCTAGGGTACTAGTTCAATATTAACAATTCATAAAGAATGGATAGAATTTGGAATAAATAATAAATGCACCGAGTGAAATCTAATTTATTTGCTCTTTTTTATATTAGTGTAAATGATATTGGTTTGTCAACAGATTGCTTTTACTGGAAGTACTGCAACTGGCAGCAGAATAATGAGCGCAGCCGCTCAACTGGTGAAGGTGTGTGAAGCATTATTGTCTTTAAACAAACTCGCACTATCACACATTGGCTTATAATTTGTTGCATGTTTTGTGCTCCACTTATTGAGTCTTTGTTGTGTGGCAGCCTGTTACAATGGAACTTGGTGGCAAAAGTCCAATTGTCGTATTTGAGGATGTCGACCTTGACAAAGGTTTGTATGTAGTTCTGGGATGATTTATATACTAGATATCGTGGATATTTGAGGATATATTGGAAAAAGCGATATTCTACTAAATATCATAAATTTTAATAGAAATCAAATTTAATCCAATTCAAAGCGTTTAATGAAAAGAGTGACGGCCACTGCATACACATTGTAGGTTGTGTTATCTACACATGCTGACGACATGTTTTCGCGACATACTGTTGGGTAAGTGGACCATGCAAAATTTTCGAATATATGATTCATAACACAAAAGGAGGCTGGGACTCCAAATTACCTGGTGAATTTTGAGAAGTTGAATCTCCAACCTGATGGTTTGTATCACCTGTATTGTTGCTCTGGTTGTTGGCCACAATCGTAATTATTCCACGATTAAGATTCTTGTTGTTGGGTGGAGTACGGCTCATGCACTTGTTCATGTAGATAATAAGATGTTGAGGTGGTATTTGATAAGTGTATCCACGACTCAAGTCCATGCTCATACGATCATACCCTCCAATGATGATGGGAAATGTTCACCTACTAAATCTCTTACCGGAATAAGTATACATGTAATATATATTTTATAGTGTTTGTCACCCTTTTACTTTCATTTTCCTTTCCCTTTGATTTGTTGAAATATAAAATAATGTCGTAAATCTCACATATAGAAATTTTCAAGTAAGATGATGGAATATATAAGTTTGTATATTTATTTTTTCTGTTGTTTATTGTTATTCAAATAAGTTGGATGTGCCACGTGTCGCCAAATTGTTGGTTACCCAATATCCAAGATTTGACAGACATGTCAATCTGGAATTACCCGAATATATTTGAAAAAAATTCATGATATTTACAGTTGCTTGTATACCAAACTTATCGCCTACCTAATCTGTGCATAAATCCTATCCGTGCATCAAAGTTCAGACATCCGATAGGATCAACTTTCAGACATATATCTAGATAAATAAGAATATGTCTTCGATTTTTAACCCTTGATCCGTGTACAACTTGCTTTTATGCAATGGAGTCTCAATGGAAAATAGATCTTTTGGTATTTACTGACAAAGAGACCATATAGGTAGAGACGTATTGAACCGTACTAGATCTGTGGTGGGCTTTCCATTTATGCCAATTTTAGCCAAGAATCACTTAAGAGGATCTTCAGTTCAATAGAATTTTAGCAAATTGTTTGAGAAAATCTTTTTTTGGCTCATCAACCCTCGAGAAAATTCTAGAAAAAATTGTTACAAAGTAGTGGATGAATGTGTTGTACACTTGTAGCATTGACTTCGTGAGCTGCTCGTCATTGCACACCAATTTGCATAAGATGAATGGAAAAGCCTACCACAAATAAAAGGGGGAAGCAGAGGGGTTGGACTGCTACCTACCTACAAAGTTTCTTTATGCGCGCACACTCAAAAGATACTGTTATGTGAACGTTAGTTTCAATAAACCAAGGCTGGAGATGCTCTGAACAAATGCAAAATTTAAAGTTTTAGAGTTAGAGATTTCTTTAAAGTTGCTGCATGAAAAGACATTCTTGTGGGTCTGGGCCAGCATATGATGTTTCTGTTTCTCTTCCTGAAACAGCTGCTGAGTGGGTTATGTTTGGCTGCTTTTGGACAAATGGACAGATCTGCAGTGCAACTTCTCGTCTTCTTGTTCAAGTAAGCATGATAAGTAGACCCAGATATTTGCTTCACATTCCAGGAAATTTCTTCCCTCTAAATCAATTATCAACTTAAACCTTTTACCAAATTGTTCCTATTAAGACTATATGGTGGATTTTTTTTCAGGATATATTGATATGCAGGTTTTGCCATCTAAAAAATGGCGTTAGACATTTGATGTAGATATTCAACTATGTGGAGGACATGCATTGATTTATTTCACTTCTCGTATTTCAGGAAAGCATTGCGAATGAATTTCTACAGAAACTTGCCAGATGGACTATGAAAATCAAGATTTCAGATCCACTGGAAGAGGGGTGCCGGCTTGGCCCTGTTGTTGGCGGTGGGCAGGTACTCATTTCCTTGATTAATTACTGAGCTCATCTGTCTCATACATCTTATGTTTTGTTCCAAGACTTATATATATTGTAGTTCAGTTCATTAGAAACTCTATTTTGTTTTAGCTTGAACCGTAATGATTAATCAAATACATCAATTTGTTTCATCAAATATATCAATTCGTTTCAACTTGACGAGTAAGAAAGGCACCTACTAGATTAATAGTTAGTAGAAGAACGTATCTTGTGGAAGTTCGATCAAGAAAAAACTGTAAATCAGGTTTACTAGGTTTTAAGAAGCACACAAGTTTCACGAAAAGGGATCTTGTCTCGATAAAATATACCTCACAACCTGTGTTATTAAATCATTGATTAATCGGCGATTGATCCCTGATTAATATCTTCTCGCTAGTAGAGCGTTACGATTTTTGAATTAATCGTTTTAACAATTTCTAACCCGAGTAATCAATAATTTTTCACTGATTTTTCGATTAATCGCTTTCAATTCACCGATTAATCAATCTACGGTAAATGTTATAGATAAACGAGATAAAATTAATCTTAAATTTTCTAATTTTACGTTAACCTCATGAATGTTCTAATCCATTGGGCAATAACAAGTGTGTGAAAAGGTTTAAGTGAAAGAACAAGCAGTATATTTAAACAGGCATTATCGGAAGCCTCGATACCTACAATTTAGATGAGATTAGAGTCGGTTAATGAAAACTCCGTTGGTTTGTTAGAAACTGGAGCTATCAGCTTATGGCGCCTAAAAAATGGAATCCATGTCTTTTTCTCTTAGTTTACGGAGGGATCAGTGGAGTGTGCTTAGGTCTTGGTCTAGAGTGCTTTTTTTCGCGCCTTGGTTAGCTGGAAGTAGAAATGTTGTGAGTGTAGACTATGCAGTTAAAACGGCGTTATAACCCCGATATAACGCTTAATGGGGGGAGGGGACAATTATGTTTTGACATTATCACGTTTTGGTATCATGGCTCCGATATAACGCCGTTATTGAGATAACGTGTTTTTGATAATGCTTTTTTAACATTTTTGTTCATATACATAAATAAAAAATAAAAAATTTCACCCATTTCATTCTTGATTGAACAAAAACACTAGACTCAGAGGAAAAACGAAGGACCAAAGCTCAATTTCGCTGATTGACAGAGAATAAGACCTCGCCGATCGATAGAAAACGAGAAAAGAAGAATGGAAGAGGAAAAAGAGTTGATCGCACTCTCTATTGTGATCTCACTCTCTGTTGCAATCTCACTCATACGAAGGGAAGATTTTTTTTTTTAATGTTTTGATGTTTTTGAATTTAATGTTATGAACATGATTTACTTTTTTGAATCTATATTACATTAATACTTAGTGTAGGTATAAAAAAATATATTTAAAAAATATTTCGTTATATATTGTTAGATCTCGTTATAACTTATAATGCACCATTATGGGTCTGTTATCCGTTTTAACTGCATAGTGTAGGGAAGGGTCCCTCGGGTGAGATGGCTAATCGTGTCCTTGCCTGATATGGTTGATTACCCAAAGCATTGATTGGTGCACTTGGTTGCTATATAATCTAAGAAGAGAGAAAAAAAATACCAAGCTAAAAGCTAAAGAATATAGAAATGCATCTGTATCTAACATTGAATTTTTAATTTTGTTATAATTTGCCTTAAATTATTGTATATGAGGTCTACTATTTCAATATACATTAACTTAATAAAAAAATGTAGTAAACATGTTATAGATATACAAGAATATATATAAAATATGCGTATAAAATGTAGGCCAATTAGTTTCGATAAATTTTGATTAATCCAGATAAATCTCATATCGCTCTTGAACTGACTATGCTTTGATCTACGATTTAACTACATAGCTCATGACTGGATTAGTGTGAAGGAGGCAAAAGCTCATGAAGTTGAACATGAATAGATGTCTAATCATAGGCGTCTCAGCCTCTTTGACTTCATCGTTTGTCGCCATTACTGCAGCTAAAAGCTCTTTGAGTGATTAAATTTATTTCCTACTATAATGGTACCCAAGGCGACGATGTGCCCAAATTAATGAAAAGGCAAACCTACTGCAAATGGTACCCAGGGGCGATGATGACTCCCTCGAACTACTGGAATCAGGAGTTTTCGGTCCTGGATGGCAAAAGGTTCGTGAACTGTACATTGGAAAAACAAGGGCGAAGCAAATTTGCTGCTATTTGTTGACAATGTCACATTTCATACTTTTTGCTGATTAATCAAATTTGCTAATTTTTCCTGAATGGAGGCGTCTACTCCCTAATATGTAGCTAGGCAGCTACCATTTTGAGCATCTCTCAGTTTCATTCTAGGTCCAACATTTCATATTTCCAAATTACCTAGGATTTTTCGTGGGTGTTGGTTTAGTTTAGGGAGAAAATCTTCTTTCTACGCACAAAGGTCTGTTTGATTGCCTGGAAAACCGTTTTCCAAGTAAATTCCATATTTTGCTGTTTGATTAGCCACATATTTCCCGAGACTACTTGATTTTCCTGATTATTTTTTCTGATTTCCCCCCATAAGAAAACTGTTTTCAGGGTAGTATGAAAAATATATTAAAAAAAAGGCTGTTAAGAAGCAAATCTCAAACTCATATACAACAAAATGTGATGATTTAAGACTAAGTTTGTAACAATAAAATTATCAATATACCCATGACAAATATTTTCGATTATAATTTCTGGGGTAGAATCAAACACTAGAAAATCATTTTCCTAGGAAAGTCATTTTTCTAGTCCTTTTTATTCCAAGTAAAGCCATTTTCTAGAAAGCAATTTTCTGGGCTATCAAACACACCCAAAGAGAAATATCAAAGAAAACAATTATGCAGTATTTGCATCTACACTCACCTATGTGAGTGCAAATTTTGTAGAATTCAAACCCTATTACCCTAATCCGCCCCAAGTTGTCAAAATCTGCCAAAGAATTTGTAAACTCTTAATTTGATCACCAATCCTCTAATTACCTACACCAGAGTAGAGAGTTCCTTATTTTTTTGTAGGTCTAACATTTCATTTCTAAATGCGAGTTAGAAGGAAAACTGATCAAAACATCCCAAGGTTTTTTTGTTGATGTTGATTTGGTTGAGGGAGAGAATCTCCTTTCTATCCACCAAGAGAAATAGTAGAGAGAACAATTCAGCAGTATTTGTATCTACCCTCACATAGGTAATAGTGTGGAATTCAAATCCTATTACCCTGGTCTGCTCCAAATTGTCAAAATCTGCCAAAGAATTTGTAAACTCTAAATTTGACTACCATTCCTCTATTACCTACACCAGAGTAATTTAATAAAATACAGTAATTAGCACAGGTGGGATGTCTCTCATCTGAAAGTTTTGATTATTTTATATGTTTAGATATCATTTTTCTTAATGGGAGCCCTTGATGAAAAACATCTTGAACCAAAAAGTTGATATAGGATGAGGGGAAAATGAGACCATTCCAAGCATTCCTTGAAGTGGAATGTGTAGGTTTGAGAATGGTCATTTTGCGTAATTGAGGATTTTGCTTGACAAGGTTGAGGATCAGAATACTGGAATTGTTTTATTATTAGTTATTGAAAGAAAAAGAATTGGCCAGAGAATTGAGAATTTTTTTGGGAATTTTGGCAAAATGAACACAAGTTTGGTTTTGGAATCGAAGGGTTTAGATGATGAATGATTTTTTGGACATTTGATTTTTCTTTTTTAGGCGGCCCATGTGTTGTATTGGGTGGGTCTCATTTGTGCGATTTGATGGTCAGGTCAATGTGAAGCATACCAAACTAAACTACCGATCAAAAGAGGGCAAAAGAGAAGATCAGAGAGAGAGAGAGTCGGAATCAAATTGAAGCTTCATCTTGGGCCCTCTTCAATTCTCATCTAGAATGAGATTAGAAGAATTTGAGTTTGAGCTCACCACCATGATGTCAACCATCATCTACCATCACCACCAGCAGGAAGGCCTCTGCCGTCTCCGTTCGCAATTACAGCAAGAAGATTTGCACCAAACTTGCTGCTGCTGTTGATTCTTTTGGAATCACCACTTAAGGATTCACACCTGACTGAGACAGACGGATTCCTAAGCTTCACTAGGAAGAGGAGGATTGCTCCCTCCTTCCGCTGCTCATCTGGTACCATCCATCCCCTAATCCATTTCCCACTCCGATTTATAATTTACACTATATTTAATTATTATATTTGTTCCCATTCACCAAACCACCAAGCGGATGGATCCCCTTAATCCCTTGTATGCTATACTCAGGTTCATTTAGTTTTTCAATTCAATATATAATAACATAGAGTCAGGTATATGGGACTGACTACTGACCTCTGACTGAGGCTGACATTTTGAAATCTTCCATCTCCAATTTTCAGCCACTTGGGAATGGGATGATGATCATGGTCCTCCATGATTGGCAGTCTCAACCTCTCCATGATTAGGAATCCTTCAAAAGATGTACATAGCTTGTGGACAGATATTATGGTCCACCTTTGGGTTTAGGGACACACATGGGGCACTTTCAAAGACTGTCTTCTCCTGTATGCGTGATTGGGGAGATGTAGTTCTGTATAGTCCTTTGTGCAACATTGTGCTACCTTACATCACTAGCTAGCACAGACAATCAGGAATCTTCTGTTATTTGTTGGGTAAACGGATATCGCTGAAGACAATCTGAATCCCCTTATAAAACATTGTGGGGATTGGAAATTGTACCAACCAAATATTTTCAAGCTATTGCTATTAAGTGGGTGAAAGTCACAGAACCACAACTGGTGGATAATTGATTTTGAAAGGGGAGAAAGGAACCGTTATTTTGAATGGGAAAATAACTATCAGTCTGTCGACGTAGGAGGGATTCTGTCTAACCATGTTACTTTTGATTTTCATCAAGTACAAGCGCGAATCATGAGTTTAGAATTCATGACCTAGACTCTGTGAGCATATCTCTTGTGGTATAAGTCTAGGTCCTTTGCATGGTGTTGTTAAAATTTCTTTGTAATAGCTAGTTTATTTTGGTATTAACATTTTAACAAATACATAAATAAATAAAATTCATGTAAACGATTGGCAAAATATGGAGCTGCTGATACTAAGTTGATATAATATAGACACTAACTGTTGGAACCACATCAAATTGTCAAGCTAATAGGTTTTGGTTTATTTCAGTATGAGAAGATATTGAAGTTCATCTCCACGGCTAAGAGTGAAGGTGCCACCATTCTGTGTGGTGGGGATCGACCCCAGGTAAAATATATCTTAATGACCAGTATTTACCTTGCTTCATTATCAAGTCCGTCACAATCAACTGATTCTTTGTTGTATGACAGCATTTGAAGAAAGGGTTCTTTATTGAGCCAACCATTATAACAAATGTGGATACCTCAATGCAAATATGGAATGAGGAGGTTTTTGGGCCCGTTCTCAGTGTTAAAACATTCAGAACGGAAGAGGAAGCAATTCATGTTGCAAATGACACCCAGTAAGTTGATTGTTATTTGGATATGTGTACCCCTTGGTTGAGGTTCAGCTTTATGTTTGACTGGTTAATTTTTTGAACGTGTTCCATTGGTCTTTCGCAGGTATGCCTTGGGTGCAGCTGTGATTTCAAAAGATCTTGATAGGTGTGAGCGAATGACAAAGGTATGATTTTGGAGAGTAATATCATAAAAAAAGACGTTGTTTCTTGTCCTTCCATCATAAAATTGAAAATCCTATTCAATTTATTGTGTTTTCAGGCCTTTCAGGCAGGGATTGTCTGGGTGAATTGTTCACAGCCTTGCTTCTGTCAAGCTCCTTGGGGAGGAAACAAACGTAGTGGTTTTGGGAGAGAGCTAGGGGAATGGTATGACTTCGGCCAATTCAGTGCTTTTGAAGTATCAAAGTAATTTAGTTTGTGTTTTTGAATTGTGAAATTAAATTTAGTTGACCATGAGAATTGTATACTGCAGGGGACTTGAAATTACTTGAGCGTGAAGCAAGTCACAGAGTACATCTCGGATGACCCATGGGGATGGTATCCAGCTCCATCATCTCCATCAAGACTATGAATGTTGCGGAGTGAGCTTGTTTAGGACACGAAAAAGTGAGGGTGATCTGAAGTTTGAATGTAATGTTGGGTACTTAATGTAGTGGATAGCAATTTTCAATAAAAATAAGAGAGCCTTAATAGTCGATACTTGGGCGGAATGCAAGACACAAGCTGCAAGGAACTTTTCTTTGGCAATTTAGTGTTTTTAAAATTGATTTTCCAAACAACCTCTTGGATGTGCCAAGAGCTAAGCTCGTAATTCCCCAAATGCATGGTTGGTGTAAGCAACCACTAACCATATCAAATGGGGCAGAACTTTTATATTCTAAATACAAACAATTAGAAAACAAAAATATTGCACAACCGGTAAATGTGTGATGGTACACGTGTTAAGCATACTTAGCAAAATGAGTTTGTTAGCTTAAGTTGTTAGCTATAGTTGTCAGTCTGTTTTGACAGTTATTTTAGTTGTCTAGATGCCTATATAAAAGTTGTCTAGATGCCTATATAAAGCAACGTATACTGATCATTTTAGATCAATGAAACACAATAGAATTCTTGCTCATATCTTCTCTTAGAAGTTAACATGGTATCACCCTTTTCCTTTCTTCTTCTCAATCAGTAGCGATAATGGCAGATTCAACCTCTTCAAATGTTGCATCTCTCAACAATTTTACCATTACATAGTGTAAACCAGTAATGTTCACTCATGCTCTATATGTCAAATTGAATGAACACAACTACTTGTTGTTTCCACAACAAGTATTAGCAACAATCAGAGGCCACAAACTACAAAAGGTTTATTGAAAAGATTCGTCTCCACCAAGATTTCTAGGGTGGGTAAAAACCGATTTAAATTCGGTTCGGTTATCGAACCGAAATATGAATAGAAAGAAAATAATTTAAACCAAACCGAACCGATTATAAATGGTTCAAAATTGATTTACGATTTTGAATCGACCGATTTATAACCGAACCGACCGATTAATTAGATATATATATAAATAACTAAATAACAAGTAGGTGTCAATACTTGATTAGTGCAACAAATGCACTGCAGTACACCCTGTTGCACTGAATCACCCATTTCTTTCAAAGTTTTCAATTTTGGGGTAAAAATTGGATCTGTAAGAAATTGGGCCTGTAAAAAAATTGGACATGTTTTAATGAAAGTCTTCAAATGCTTGAGCCTGAAATTTCGGCCCAACTGAACCGAACCGATCTGAAATTCGGTTCAACCGAATTCATCGGTTTACAAATACAAAATTCGGTTTCGGTTTGGGTTTTGGGCAAACTGAATGAAATCGGTTTGGGGCTCAAAACCGAACCGAACTAACATTGCCCACCCCTAAAGATTTCTATCTGATGAAGATGAAGCTCACAATAATGTCAATCCAGAATTTATTAGTAAGGAACAACAGGATCAACTGCTTTTCTCATGGCTTCTTTCATCCATGACTGAGTCATTACTCACAAGGTTAGTTGGTTGTGAAACTTCTGAATACATCTGGAAGATTCTTGAGGTCTTCTTCAATTCTCAAACTGTTGCTTAGATTTCTCAGTTTAGGACTCAACTACAGAATCTCAAGAAAGGAGATCTCTCCATTAATGGATACCTACTGAAGATAAAGAACACCATTGATCAGTTAGCTTCAATAGGCCATCCATTTTCTCCTAAAGACCTTATTAATGCCATTTTTGATGGATTACCACAAACCTATGATACATTTATAGTATCAGTGACTTCTAGATCGGATTCATATAGTGTAGCAGAGATTGAATCACTCTTACTTGCTCAAGAATTAAGAATTGAGAGACATGAATGATCTTGTTGTATCTAGCTTTGCAAATGTTGCTCATAGTTCATACAAACCTTCTCCTAGATCATTTGCTTCAAATCCACATGCTTGGAGACCTCAGTTCAGATCTCCAACTAATTTCTCTCATTTAGAAGTGCAAAGATCTGGTCTGAGAGAGTTTTTAGACCCCCTGGTCATCAAACTAATCGGCCTCAGTGCCAAATTTGTGGGAAGATTTGTTATCTAGCTTCAAGTGCTACAATAGATTTGATAATAATCTTCCAAATCCATGGAGTTCAAGCAATGCATCTCAGCAGACTTCGTCTTCAAACATATAGCTTCCCAGCAAGCAAATATAGCATCTCGAAATGCTTTCTCTGCTTATTCCAGTCAATCTCCTGAACCTACTTGGAGAACTGATTATGAATCTCAGATGCAAACATTTGCTACTTCTTCTACACCATCTGATCGTAGGTGGTATCCTGATTCTGGTGCAACAAATCATTGCACTCCCCACATTCAGAACATGACATCTTCTGCTCCTTATCATGACAATGAGCATCTCTTTGTCGGGGACCGTATTGGGCTACAAATTCAAAACATTTGTTAGTCCACTTTACAATCCTTAAACTCTTCAAGAATGTTGCTACGTAAGAGTGTTCTTTAAGTTCCTAAACTCACTAAAAATCTGTTAAGTGTTTCAAAATTTGCAAAAGATAATGGTGTCTTTTTTGAGTTTCATCCTAATCTTTGTTTTGTTAAGGATCAGGTCACCAATCAGATTCTATTGGAATGAAGACTTAACAATGGTCTATATGTTTTCCATCTACACCTCTTCCTGATCCAGTCATACCAGGTTCTAATTCTTCTTATTCCAATTCAAGATCTTCAATCAATACAGCTTCTACAAATGCTTCTTCATCCTTGTACCTTTGGAATACTCGATTAGGCCATCCATCATTGACACTTGTTCATAAGATCCTTAGCAAATGTAACATTTTTGTTTCAAAAAAAAAATGAATCTGTCTTTTGTTCTTCATGTTGTTTAGGAAAGATACATAGATTTCCATTTCCTAGTTCATCAGCTATGTACAACACACCCTTAGAACTCATCCATATAGACTTATGGGGTCCTGCTTCCATTGTGTCTTCCTCTGGTTACAAGTATTACATCCATTTTATTGATGCTCATAGTAGATTTACTTGGGTGTATCTTTTACAAAATAAATCAGATGTTTTTCCTACTTTTCTTAAATTTAAGTCACAAGTAGAACTGGAATTTGGTCTTCCTATTAAGTGTATTCAATCTGACTGGGGTGGAGAATACAGATCTCTCTCAAAATTTTAGCTCAACATGGTTTTCTTCATCATTTAGCTTGTCCAACAACTCATCAGCAAAATGGTGTTGCTGAGAGAAAACATCGTCATATAATTGAGTTTGCTCTAACTCTTCTTGCTCATGCTTCTCTTCCCTTGAAATTCTGGGATGAAGCAGTAAGAACTTCAGTTTATCTTCTTAACAAAGTTCCTTCCTATGTTTTGAAAAGTCTCTCTCCTTTTGAATTTCTTTATCACAAAGCTCCCAATTACAGTACCCTCAAGGTGTTTGGTTGTTCTTGTTTTCCCCAATATAAGACCATATAATTCCCATAAGCTTCAATATAGATCTGTTGAATGTACCTTTATTGGTTACAATTTACAACACAAAGGATATAAATGTTTGTCTCCTACTGGCCGCATATACATCTCCAGAGATGTGTTGTTCAATGAGAGTTCCTTTCCACATAAAAGTTGAATCCTTTTTCTCTCAAGTCTACTTCTCTCTTTACTGATTCTACACCTGCATCCATCCCACTTTCCACTACATCTATTGCCCATACTGCAAAGTCCACCACTGCAATACTGCAAAGTCCACTACTGCCAATACTGCAAAGTCCTACTGATAATAATACCCCTTTGCCTCATACGTCGTTGTCCTCTGCTGATAGTCATACATCCTTTAGTCCATTGGTTTCTTTTCCTAATCAAACCAGACACATTACATTGCCTCATACTACTGCATCTTCCAGTCCAGTGATTCCTTTACCTACTTCAGTACGTAGTACTTACTACAATTGCTTCTGGTCATCAGGGGGTGACAAGGTCCAAAGCAGGTATATACAAACCCAAGGTTTTCATGACTTCTGCTGAACCATCTAACTTGAATGAGGCTTTAAACACTCTCATTGGCTCTCTGCTATGCAAGATGAGTATATGGGCCCTGCTACGCAATAACACTTGGTCCCTGGTGGATCTTCCACACAATAGGAGTATTGTTGGTTGTAAATGAATCTTCAAGGTCAAAGAAAACTCAGATGGCACAATTCATAAGTATAAAGCTTGCTTAGTAGCCAGGGGTTTTCAACAAATTGATGGCTTTGATATGAAGAGACTTTTAGTCACGTGGTTAAACCTTCTACCATCAGAGCTGTGCTCTCTATAGCAGTCATGTATTCTTGGTCAATATTTCAATTGGATGTAAACATGGCTTCTTAAATGGGGACTTACAAGAAGAGGTTTACATGATGCAACCTCCTGGGTTTATAGATCCCTCTCGCCCCAATGTAGTTTGCAAGCTTACCAAAGCAATCTATGGTCTGAAACAGGCTCCTAGAGCTTGGTTTGATAAGCAAGGCATACTCTTATCAGGTTGGATTTACAACAACTAAGTCAGACTCATCGCTTTTCAATCAGACATTCACCATCTCCTATCTTTATCTTGGTGTATGTTGATGACATTTTAGTTACTGGTTCAAGCTCCTTCATACATTTCTCAGTTGATACATCAGCTAATTCTCAGTTTTCTTTGAAAGAATTGGATTGGTTCATTACTTTCTTGCTATCAAGTTCAACACACTGCTGATAGACTGTTTCTATCTCAATCTAAGTACATTCATGACCTTCTTTGTCGTGCCAAGATTCAATTTGCAAATGGGTTGCCTTCTCCTATGAGTGGTGGTGAGAAGTTGTCAGCCATGGGAAGTGATCATGTCCAGAATGTTCAGTTGTATAGGAGCATTGTTGGAGCTTTTACAATATGTTACCATAACTAGACCTAAGATTGCATACTCAGTAAATCAGGTTTGTAAGTTCATGCAAAATCCTCTTGAGTCTCATTGGCGAGTGGTCAAAAGAATCTTAAGTACCTAAAAGCTACGTCAACATCTGGACTTCATCTGGTTCCTGCTCCATTTCTCAAGCTGATCATAGGGTATTGTGATGCTGATTGGGCATCTGATCCAAATGATAGACGTTCTACTTCAGGTTATTGTGTGTATTTGGGGCTCTAATCTCATATCATGGTCCTCTAGAAACAAACACAACAAAAGCACAGTATCTAGAAGTAGTACTGAGGTTGAATATTGGAGTTTAGCTTCAGTCACGACTGAGTTATCGTGGCTACAATCCCTTTTTCTCTGAGCTCGGGATTGGTTTTGCGTCTCCTACTATCTGGTGTGATAACAAGAGCACTGTCCAGGACCAAACATATTGAGTTAGACATCTATTTTGTGCGTGAAAAGGTTGCTGCAAGCTCATTAATGTTCTTCACATTTCTGCAGTGGATCAAGTTGCCGATATTTTTACAAAGGCTCTTGGAACTTCCAGATTTTGTTGTTGCGTGACAAACTAAGTGTTCTTAATGGTTCTACACTTAGTTTGAGGGGGGATGTTAAGCATACTTAGCAAAATGAGTTTGTTAGGTTAAGTTGTTAGCTATAGTTGTCAGTCTGTTTTTGATAGCTATTTTAGTTGTCTAGATGCCTATATAAAGCAATGTATAATGATCATTTAGATCAATGAAACACAATAGAATTCTTGCTCATATCTTTCTTAGAAGTTAACAACATGCATCTAAAACCATTCACAAATCCTCACCGCGTAACGTAACGAACTTATTAGTAGAAAAGTTGCTAAACAAGGGAACATTTTTATATTTTACTTAATTTAGTTAAAGTGAATTGCATAGTTGCATACCCTAGAAACTACAAAACTCTAGCTTTTTTTCAGGTGTATCACGGGCTAGTACATTATTTTGTCCTAGGACATGGCTAAACTAAACATCATTCATTAAATAGCGAAAAATTGAAGACTTTGTTCATGCAGTCCATTTGGATTTTTGCTATATAATTGAGAAGGCAAACAAAGAATTTCTGGATATGTCCTCCTCGTAGCAAATCTTTTCAAGTATATAATCTTGAGAAAATATATGAAAAAATCATCAATTCATACGAAAGGTTGATGAATCAAACACAGTGGAACAAATCATTGAGAATAATCAAAATCTTTCATGAGACATCCACCACTGAAGCTAAAATGGAGACACCATCAACCAATGATAATCCTTTGAGAATTCTGCTTATGATGACCGACCCTCCTCCTGAGAGGCCTCAAAATATTTCAGAAAGGATAGGCATATCGTATTACAATTAAAGATTCATTAAAAAAAAGGTAAGTAGGAGCAAGACAATCAAATGTCTTATATGTGCTTTACTTTTGAAGTTGAACCTCACAATGTAAATGAAGCTTGATGATATATTCAATTGTCACTTGATCATGGCCTACACGTGGCACAAACCATCATAATTAGAGATGGTTGTTACGAATAAAATACGTTATGGAAGGAATCACTCCCCTAAGGACGCACGTCAATTAAGAGAGGACCGTTACAAACGATCTAAGTTATGGCAGGAATCACTCCCCCCAATGACACATTTTAATTATGAGAGGACCGTTACGAAGAAGATAAGTCATGGCGAAATCACTCCCCCAAAGACACATCTCAATGAAGGAGGTGACCGTTATAATAAATGTCCCTTTCATTGCGCCATTTTTAATTATGAGAGGACCGTTCGAACACCTTGTGATTGCCCTTGGAGTGTATTGTGGGGAGTGAATATGTCAAGCCCCTTAAAGAAAACAATTTTGAGCATTCGGAGAGCATGATCAACCCAGGCTGACAACCCAACGACCATATTGAAATGGTTAGTTTGACTGATAATGCAAACACCAACATTTTGGTCGATTAGGGTTGTTGAAGCTATAAGGCTTTGGTCGACCGGGCCATGTCAGAATTCAAAATTTGAACTCTTTGGCATGCCTAATCTCTTGGTTCGGGTATTCAATAGCCTTGAATTTTTTTTTTGATTTTGGCAAGCCTTTGGTTGACTTGCTCTGACTTCTTGCCAATTTAGAGTTTGGTTCATTGTTGATTTTACTTGGTCTTTGTCGGTTGACTTTTGTCTTCTTGTCATTGACTTTGAGTTTACATCTTTGACTTTGGTCTTCATGAGTTGGATAATATTTAAATGATCTTTTCAAGGACTATGTCTAAATTTCAAAATTTAAATATATGGTAGATGAATTATTTAATGACATTATGACAATTGTATGTAATTTAGGGGAGCAAGTTTGAAAATAATTATAGGCCATGCCATAAAATTCAAACAAAATACAATGGTTTTGTTAAATATGAACCACTAACTTTGTAAGGGACATGATAGACAATTGAAAGTTTTAGCTGATGGGATATGCAGTAAAAGAACCACTTTATTTGATTTGAAGTAAAAAAAAGACAACCCTACGTGATGTTTCCAGTGACACCGTATTCTTTTCAGAACAGTGACTGAAAAGTCAAGGTATTGAAGTCATCTCGTCCTAAAAGAACTTTATTATGTTAATAGATGAACAATGTGAAATTATGTTGGACTAAACTTAAATTTGGATCCGAATGTACATGATTACACAGAGAAATTCTAGCTGGCCCGTCCTACACAGCCCGTTCCATGGCGAGACCTCCCAGGCACGTGGTCCTGCGTCGTCCCTCGCACGTGCTCCTGCGTCTATTCAAAAAAAAAAAAAAAATGAAAAAAAAGAGGGAATCGAAATTTTTGGGGATCCCTCTCCCATTTCCATCTCCACAGAGACAAAGACAGAGAAGAGAGAAGAGGTTTGCTCGACCTCCCTTTCCCCCACGAAGACCGACGGTCCTCCCTGTCGACGAAGGAAGAAACAGAGCGAGAGAGAACAACGATGCATTGTTCCGGGTAAAGACGCGAACACGTTACTGACCTTCTCAGTGACAGTTCTTGCACTAATGTGCACTCTCTCCGACAATCTCAACGTCCCCTTCCATCTGCTCAACTCAGGTCTCCGCTCTCTCTCTCTCGAAACCCTATTTCATCAATCATCAATCTTATTCTAACTACTACTGTTCATCTCATCTGCTTTTCATGGTTTCTTGAATTCTCTGTTTAGGTTCTCAATATCAATTGTTCAAAAAGCACCTAATGAGACGACGTGGTAATTTCTCTTCTTCTTTTTCGTCTTCGTTTTCTTTTAACATCCAATTTTCTTGAAATTATGTATTTTACTCGTTTGAGTTAACCTTATCTAGGGTTTGGAATCGAATTTTGAGAAATTTAGGGCTCGTTTTCGTACGTTTGATGTTTAGTGTTTTCTTGAATTTTGTTTCAAGCAGTTAGTTTAACATTGAACGTAACAGCAAACTTGGAGTCACTATTCACCTGGAACACCAACAGGTATCACGCAGTTTATTTACTGTTGTTGTTTTGTGTTTTGTTAGTTATGTTTAGTTGCAAATAGCCAATCCATGACACAATGAAGCTAATGAAGCTATGTACATCTATAGGAAGTGTCGTGTGTGTTAACTGTTGTTGCGGATACCATGAGGTTTCATTAGACTTGGGTGGTGAAGGTTGGCTTTGCAAGCTCGAGGTGATGCTCATACTTTAACACCTCATCAGGGAGGATTTAGCCATTTTGTTTACAAGTGCTATGTTTAGACACTGTATTAGATATACATGCTACACTATCAACGAATATGTTACCCAAAATATGGAAATACAATGTCTGAATTTCTTTGTATCTCAATTCTTTGTAACGTAATGGGTATTGAATGAAAAAAATCAATATAAATCTTATGTGAGTAGTCATACAAATTAGGTCTATTGAAATGAAAAAAATGGAAGTTTTCATCGAATTGCAATATGTTATTTGTAATACTTTTTATCACTTATGACTTGGTTCTTGGGGCTTAGGGCTCTTTTGTATAATGTTTTGCACATGAGGTGCTTGTGGAATTTGTCTTACGTGGGGAGCTTAGTTTCTAAACAACAAACACGTGATTTGATGGTAAAAAAAATAGCATTGTATTGTATTTGTAATTTTTTTGTTAGTATTTGCAACGGTGCAACAAAAACAACCTACATTGAGTGGTTTGTTTGGCTGAGCTGTTGTATATAATTGAGTATGTGTCTTCTGTATCGTTTATGATGCATTTCACGAGTTCCTTTACTCCCGAGAGAGATTGCAGCCTCTCTAGATTACAATAGTGTTGTCATTTCCAACCAGCAAATCTAATGTTGGTGCATCTCTACAACTACTCTTTAGTCCTTAGAGAGTTAGATAACTTTGTGGCACTGGGTTTGTGTTGGGGTGCTCTAAAAGAACTAAAATTCTCTGTTTGTATTTCCAATTCTATTTATTTGTTGCAAGTTTTTCTTTCATGTATTTTCCTTGTACCTGCATGAGTCCTCATCTCTGGAGGTTCTGCAATGAATTGAGTTATGCTTTGCTTAAAGCTTAGAGAAGCCAATGAAATATCTATGATTGATGTGTGTTTCGCATGATTTGTTGCATGCATCTTTGAAGTGGAGTGAGTAACCCTTTCTAGTGTATCTGAAATGTAACAACTAAAACCCTCTCCAAATTTGATAAAGACAATTAACTTTGTACCATGCTTTAATACAGAGGATGGAGAATGCACAGAGATTTTCAGCTGCGTCCATTTTCAATTAAGTTGTGGCCACCTAGTCAAAGTACAAGGTTGATGCTGTGGAAAGAATGACCAACAATCTTTCTACACCATCAATATTCTCCAAGAAATATGGTCTACTGAGAACAGAAGAGCTGTGGAAAATTCCAAACAAATAGAAGAAAGAAGCTTTTGCTGCTGCAAATGAGCATTATGAAAGGGAGCCAGATGGAGATGGAAGTTCTGCCAGTTCAACTTTATGCCAAGCACTCCAGCAAGCTTATGTTGGAAGTTCTTAAGAAAGGCCCACAAGCCAAAGAGAGCGAAAGTCCAAAGGAGAAAGTTCCTGGTACTCAGGAAACGGTATTCGATATATCTGGAGGTCGTCGAGCTTTCATTGAAGCTGAGGAAGCAGAGGAGCTTCTGAGGCCTCTAGCAGAGCGGGGGAACTCATACTCTAAAATATGTTTCAGCAATAAAAGCCTTTGGGATTGGTGTTGTTCATGTTGTAGAACCCATCCTGGTGTCCCTTAAGGATCAGTTGACAGAAGTAGACCTCTCAGATTTTATTTGCAGAAGACCAGAGGCTGAAGCTCTTGAAGTCATGAATATGTTTCAGATTTTTTTTGACGATGAAGCCGGTCCATTAAATTATTCAAACAAATGACACCCAAGGCAATAACGATCCCTGGTCTGTTACGAGGGACTTAATCAACACTTTGATAATATGTACAACGATCTTAGTTGTACTATCTATTTTCAAGTGCTTGCTGAATGAAGTAATGTAATATGTATGTAAAGCTCTGATGTAATATAATGTTATCAATCAGTTTTGCAATTTGTATCCTCAGTCTATATAATGTTATTCATCCAGTTCATGTCCTCAGTTTGTATCCTCAGTGATGATATCAATCAGTTTTGCAGTGTTTTATGAATGTGTTTTGCAGGCACTAATTTTAATCCTCAGTGGAATTCCATTAACTTGCAGTTTTTAAGTCTTGTATTTGCACAATGTTTTTAAGTTTTGTTTTTGCACAATCAGTTTCAACAATTTCATGACATAAGTCTTGGCAACAAAAAATACATTGCCAATCTAGCTGTTCTCGACTAACCCGTAACAAAAAAGTGTTGTGTTCAATAAAAATGCTGTGTTCAAAACTGCAGCAAAAACTGTACCGTTCAATAAAAACTGTTGTGTTCAATAACTTCAATAAAAATGCTGTGTTCAATACAACTGTGGTGTTCAAAAAAAACTACAGCAACAAATTAGATTGGCGGTTGTAACAAAAAAATTGCTGTGTTCAAACAAACTGCACCAACAAATTACATTGCCAGTGTAACAAAAAACTGCCATTTTCAAAACTGCATAAAAAATAACAAACTAGGTGGAGAAGTTGCTGCAAAAGATTGCTGACTCAACGAGTACATGAAGATGCAATTCCAGTTCTTCCTTCATATTGAGATTTTGTGGGAGGAGATGTGGCACCGGAGGTCATTTTCGAAGATCCAAATCCTCATTTTCTTCAACGTGCTTACAGACATTACCATCCACTGACAGCACCCGCACCCAGACAACATGAAGGCGAAACTGTTCCAGACCACGGACTGCGCCTGCAACGTGCTGCTGTTCCAGACCACAGACAGCGCCTGCAACGCGCTGCTGTTCCAGACCACGCTATCTCGACCACGGCCCTGCCCCCTTTGACCACGACCTGCCCCTGCAACGCGCTGCTGTTCCAGGACCATGATGTCTCGACCACGGACTGCCCCTGCAATGCGCGGCTGTTCCAGACCCACTTTGCTCCGCAAAACCAACCGGGGCTCATAAAAAACCTGAATTGCTTCAAATTGATACAAAGTCAGAATTTTTCCACTGACTGAACTGATTTTCATAGATTTAAAGCAATAAAACCATACTCATTACTCACTGAATGATGAAGAATTTTCTCCAACACTTGGAGGCATTCAAGCTAACAAAATCTCCAAGCTAACAAAGAAACCACAACAACAACAACAACATTAGAACATGAGTCTGAGCTAGCCAAAACAGTCATCTCCTTAAGCCAGCCAAAGCAGTCATCTCCTTAAGTCAGCCAAAGCAGTCTGAGCTATCAAGTAAAATGTTGCTTGATTTAACATCACGGTGAAACGACCTTAGGTTCAAGTCCCTCATGAAGATACGTCAATCTACATTTTTCATTTCCAAATCCAATCACAAATCAACGAACTGAAAGCAAAAACACTCTCGAGTTGGATAAAATAAAGACTATACCCTTTAGTGGATGAGGTGGGCTTGTGCTGCAATTGAGTTTTACTTGGGTTTGAGAGATTGGCTATCTCCCTCTACCTTGGTTGAATATAATTAACACATAAAAAACAGAAACACAAGAAGCATCACCCAGTAGAAATATAAGGAAATGACAAAAGATTGATAACTAAATTCAGATCCCTTATTGGATGACAACAAAAAGATACGAGGTGCTATAGATTTGCAAACAATAAAAACATAATAGTAAGTAAATAAATAAATGAAAGTTATCTTTTGCGTCTCAGGATATACATATCAGGATCTTTGGACTTTACCTGGTTCAGAGAATTCTGAGGGGTTTCATACTCAGCTGCAACAAAGACGAAAATCTGCAACATCAAATTAAATGAATATTAAATGTTGAAGAATGTGGAAGCAGATTACCCCGGCAAAAGAAATCTTTGACTTTATCCTTCTAAATGATGAGAATGAAACCTCAGCATATTCTGTTTCATGATTTTAGGCTTGGGTTGACGTTTGGCAATATGTAACCTCTGGTTTCTATTGGGTGGCATATTGGTCACTCTATATTTACTACTCTCTCTCTCTTTTGCAAATGATAACTTGCCTTGCCAAAAGCTTTTATAATTAGTAATACGAACTATGGTGCAGATTTGCTTTAGACATTTTTGTAGGAAAATATACAATACCATGAGTTTAAAAAAAAACTTGTGGACATTTGGAGGATGTGATTAAAAGTCTGTTTGAAAAAGGTAACTTTCAATTTTATCAATGACTCTATTTCAATTTCTTCAAGAGTACAACGTGCTTGAAAAGAAACACATATCCACTCCACAATTCAACGTTTCCGATTATGGTGGAGATGTGAAATTTGAGTGTGAGGAATTTTTAGTTATCAATATCTCCTGATAATAATTGATTTCAAAGGATAAACATAAAGTGGCTAAATTTCAAAGAATATTTTATTTCAATTCAAGCTTCAGACATTGTATTTCCATATTTGGGGTGACATGTATATCTAATACAGTGTCATAAACATAGCACTTGTAAACAGAAAATGGCTAACATCCTCCCTAATGAGGTGTTAAAGTATGAGCATCACCTCGAGCTTGCAAAGCCAACCTTCACCACCGAAGTCTAATGAAACCTCATGGTATGGCCGCAACAACAATTAACACACACGGACACTTCCTATAGATGTACATAGCTTCATTTAGCTTCATTGGTGTCATGGGATTGGCTATTTGCACACTAAACATAACCCTAACACAAAACACAAAATAACAACAGTAAATTAAACTGCGTGATACCTGTTGGTGTTCCAGGTGAATAGTGACTCCAAGTTTGCTGTTACATTCAAGTTAAACTAACCTGCTTGAAACAAAATTCAAGAAATCACCTAAACATCCAAACGTACGAACGAGCCCTAAATTCTCAAAATTTGATTCCAAACCTAGATAAGGTTAACTCAAACGAGTAAAATTACATAATTTCAAGAAAATTGGATTTAAAAGAAAAACGAAGACGAAAAAAGAAGAAGAGAAATTACCACGTCGTCTCCATTAGGTTGCTTTTGAAACCAATTGATATTGAGAAACCTAAACAGAGAATTCAAGAAACACATGAAAAGCAGATGAGATGACACAGTAGTAGTTAGATAAAGATTGACTGATTGATGAAATTAGGGTTTCGAAGAGAGAGAGAGCGAGACCTGGAGTTGAGCAGATGGAGAGGGGACGTTGAGATTGTCGGAGAGACGTGCACATTAGTGCAAGAACTGTCACTGAGAAGGTCAAGTAACGTGTTCGCTCTTTACCCGAACGAATGCATCGTTGTTCTCTCTTTCGCTCTGTTTCTTCTTCGTTCGACAGGGAGGGACCGTCGGTCTTCCGATTGGGGGAAAAGGGAGTGTCGAGCAAACCTCTTCTCTCTTCTCTGTCTTTGTCTCTGTGGAGATGGAAATGGGGAGAGGGATCCCCAAAAATTTCGATTCCCTCTATTTTTTCATTTTTTTTTTTTATTTTGAATAGACGCAGGAGGCACGTGCGAAGGGACGACGCAGGACCACGTGCCTGGGAGGGTCCGTCCCATGGAACGGGGCTGTGAGGACGGGCCAGCTAGAATTTACTCGATTACACATACATGTTTTTGTTTTATTTTGATTTGTCTCAAACATGATGAGAACGTTGTATTATGGGAGAGGGTATTATTTGAAATTCAAAACATTGTCGGACAAATGGATTCATTGTCATGCTACAATGCAAATCTCAAATTTAGATTATAAAAGTAAATGGCAGGTAAAAAATAACAAAATTAACATGCATTAGGTAACGGTCCATGTCTTTTAAAGTCAACAACAACACCCATGGGTTTGCAATAAAATTTCAAATCCCATTACTTGACTTCGTTCAAGTGAGGAAAAGACATCCTTGGTTGAGTGTAAACTCCCAAATAATAAATGAAATGGATTTTATCGCCATATAGAGCTACTAATATTATTATTATTATTACTATTACTATTACTATTACTATTACTATTATTTCATGTGTTTTTTATTTTTTTAATAATATTTTTTCCCTAATTTAGAGTGCAAATACATTTATAAAATAACTCACTAGTAGTTTAACCGTCTATGCATTTCGGTTCCATACCCTATAATGTCAAAAGGTAAGAGTTCTAAGGGTGTAGGCTTAGAGCTAGCAAAATTTTGTTGTGAAAATACTTCAAGCATAAAAATTGCTTAATGGTGAGTCAAATAAATAAAAATTTATGAAACAATGAGAAATAAGTCAAATTTTGCAGTTAAACATTTGAAATCATAATTTAACTAAGAAAAAATTATTCCACACAAAACATGTCGGTTGGGATGCATAACCCCTAACATAATTGCTTAACTGGTCCAGTTTATAAAAAAAAAATGTATATATATCTTACCAATTATTTATATATCTTACCAATTATTTAGGGAATTCATAAAAAAAAACCCAAGTTTTACTGAAAAAGCCCCAGAGAAAAGAAAAATAAAAAACATGTTTTGTTTTCAAGACATGTTTTACTTAACCCCACCCGGTCCTAATTACACCCCAAATAATTTAAAAACTTACTAGAAATTCCCAACCCTAGAAACTACACCAAGCCAAGTTGTATAGTTTTAAACCCCATACTCAAACTAAATCCATCTTCTTCCTAAAAATAATAATCATAAAGATGGATGGAATATATGGTCTTGCTTTCTAGCATTCACTAGCCAGAATAATGAGCATGAAAATCTGGACTAGTCATCGATTTGGAAATCACATAACTATCTATTGTCATAATCAAATATTTACCATATGGTTTAGGTTGGTCATGCTAGTCTAATGTTGAACTTGTTTTAAAGATGATCGCCGTTGGTCATCCACTTTGAAATCGCATGACTTGTTTCGAGTCATGCTTGATATTTTTCGGATGAGTATAGTTGAACATGTTAGTTTAAAGTTTGACTTTTGTAGGTACTGAAATCTTAGATAGAGAACTTGATGTGCAGAAGTGTGGTTGCATTGTTAAGAAAACACGTGGTATCGTGTGTGATCATGAGTTGGTCTAACATCGGCAACATTCATAATTGAGTTTTTATTCTTATATGATTTACATTTTCCATTTAAATTTGTTTTTTACTACATGATGAGGCACAATGAATGAGTCATAATATAAACACAACATGACTAGTTTTGGTCACATGCTTAAACAAAACTTTAAAACATGGCCAAACCTATTCATGTGACTTCAAAATAGTGATTGGGTTTGGTCATATTTTCACCCAATTTTTATTTTTTATACATGACCAAAACCAGTCATTAGTTTACAATCACATTGTGGCTATCTTTTCACAAAAAAAAATTAAGACATGACCAAACCTAATCATGCAATTTCAAAACAATTTATTGGGATTGGTCCTCTTTTCACCAATTATATATATGCACACACAAGTGACCCAAACTAGTTATTAGTTTTACAATCTCACGACAAGGTATGATCTATTTTTAACCAAAAAATTTTAAACATGACCAAACCCAATCATGCGATTTAAAAAAATAGTAATCTATTTTTATAAATTTTGCCAATAATTAGTTTTACGATTGCATGACTGGTATAGTAATCTTATTACCCAAAAAATTAAAATATGACCAAACTGTCACGTGATTTCAAAACCAGTGATTGGGCGTGGTCATCTTTTCACGGAATTTTTGTTACAATTTTTGAAAACCACTAATGCAAGTTTAAAACTGGTGATAATGTTTATGGTCCTTTGATAAATGTTTTTAGATTAATTATATTCAATTGATTCATCAGATGTTAACAACCCAATTCAAGACAAGTTGAGCAAAATTTTGAGATTCAATCTATGAGACTCTAAATGTTCTACTGAAAATTTTTAAATGCACCAAATTCCATTTGTAATTTTAATAAATCTGCTAGTGCAAAACACCAACTAATCAACAAAAACATAGCGTTTAATATCCTTTATTAACCTATCACAGGATGAGCATAACACATGAAACTCATCAATTACAATATTTTTCGCAAAAGCAATAGTTATTGAGGGGAGGTGGTTGATCTACACAAAACCCTGTAGTAAGATATTTTTGGTTGCACTTCTGATTGCATCCAGCTTTTGTTATACAAACTCCCATTGGAATTGGGCATGGTTTTGATGGAGACGCCGGTTGTAAGGTCGACACCACTGTATAACATCCAACATTTAGCATCATATACACTGTTCCTTGGTAAATATTATGGGTAGATGTTTAATAGAAAAACAATTTGAAACTAAAAATAAATATACAAACCTGAGACCAAGAGCACCTGGAGGAGAAGAAAGCAAACACTGATTGATAACTTATCATTTTATGGATCTTAACAATTAAGGACGACAAGCAATGTATAGAAGCCAAAATACAACCTATTTATAATCATTATTTCTCAAATTAATTTGCATCAAGAAGTCTACTTTAGTGCTTTATTAAAATTTATAAAAAAAAAATATATATATTTTAGCAGTCAAAGCTCAATTTAATTAGTCAAAATTCAACTCGATAGTCAATAACTTCAATGAGTAGGTCATTAATATCAAACTGAATTAGTCAATTAGTTGAGTTAATAAATAATCAGCAAATATAATAGGGAGAGGCATTAAAAAAAGTCAAGGTAAAATTGTCAAATGAAAGTTTTGAAATATATATATATATATAATAATTAACAATTACTTATTTTTATAAGAAATAATAAATTCAATTTTGGCTAGTAAGATGTCATGCATAAGTATCGATTGAATGACATGAACCTTAGGTACTGAGAAAGTGCTCGAAGTAGTACATTCATTAGTGAATTTGTTATAAACATATGTTCCTATGTATATAAAAAATATTTCAAGAAATTAACACTTTCTAGATGATAATCACCATGAGACGTAATTTATGCTCTCTAGAGACTTAACTCAAATTTTATTAGGAAACAACTCTCTTTTCTTCTATACGCACTAGGTGAGACTGCCAAGAGTGTTCTTGCACTTGCAGCTTTACACTCAATCCATGAAGAGCATAGTAACCGCAACAGGAAAACATGCATAAAGTGTATGACTAATTAAGGATAATTGTCTTCCACGCAAATAATCTATGACATGTTCTTCCTTTTAAAACCCGGTTCTTAGGATTTCTAGTTTTCAAATAGGATTACCATCACAAATTTATAAATATCCATAAGCTTTTTTAAAGCGTTCCACACGCTTTCATGCTAAAAACCTTTGGCAAAGGGATCTGCAAGATTATATCCTGATCTTACAACGTCAATAGTAACTAGTATTTAAAATGTGGATATATCCTTGAAATAATTCTAGGATGTATATCAGATATGTTGGATTTAGCCAAGGATTTTTTTATATTAAGTTTTTTTTGTTGAAGTTTCATATGACTAAATATCATGGATATTTGGAGGATATATCGAAAATATCGACTGACATTCTGCCAAATAATTAAAATTTTAATTATAAATCAAATTTAATCCAGTTCAGAGTTTTTAAATTAAATCATGAAATAATTTAGTACACATTAACCTTCCGTGAGAATAGTGAAGATTAGTGTAAACCTAACACTACCTATAATTAAAAAACCATAAAGAGTAAAAAAAAGAAGAAATATTTAGTCATTAAAATAAAAAGCAAATATTTTTTTAGGTATTAGCACATTGAGACAAAAAATGGTTTTTACTAACTTAGAAGAACCCCTTAGTTTTCATTGTAAAATAAGGACACTAACATACACGTGACTAAATTAAAACTATACCATTCGAGCTGAAATTTAAGAAAATAAAATATCAATATCAGAAACAATGTCTCAAAGTTCATACTCGTTTCAAATTGTGTGCCTTGTGATCTCTACAAAATGGGATAACGAGAATTCTTTATCATGAAGCGAGCGAGGGCCCACCTTGGATACGACAAAAGTCGGCTGTAGAAGTGTTTCTCGATCGGAAAGATAAGGTTAGCAGTAGTGGCAGGAGAGCCGCAACTGAGAAAGGTCTTGTTTCTGGACTTCATGGTGGTAGACGCGCCATCTACCTACAACCTTATTTTGTAACGACCATGGCTCTACCAGATGGAAGCAATAGTCTTCATCCTTCACCAGTGCGTTAAGTACACCCCTAACCACGAAGGAACAATACGTGGAGACCAAACCTACAACGTGAGGCTGCCATTACACCGCACTGAAAAAAATAAAGTGCTCCCAGATCCAACTGAGTCCTACAGAGAAGTCTAAACCAGTGCCAGTTCGAAGAACGGCTGAATCGTTATAGTCAAGCGGAACGGAGAGGCCAAGGCAAACGGAACACAACCCCTCGACCTTCCATCGATACGGAGATAAACCCCCCTACAAGGTTTACTTTTCAGTAACCTCTGTAACGCTAACAAAGCCCAATAGTCTGTTGAGAACACTAACGATCCACAAAGGCCATCCGAATTCGCATTAGGCCAGTATCAATCTCTTTCCGTCAACAATTAGTCTTTTTCAATTGTTTATTTCCGTTTCCATAGTCAATGTAGAATTTTGGTTCTTAAAGACTTATGTGACTTGCAATCATTTAAGAAATAAAAAAGAATTACGAAAATGAACTCTATTGATTATTGGAAAGATGTAACAACAAGCACCTTGAGACGGATACAAAAGACTACATACTACAAACATCTGAATTCAGTGTGACATGAAGTAAAGACTCACTTAGACGATCCAACTACATAAGGTACGGAAAGAAGATTTCACTTCGCAACCTCTTTGAGCATATTGGCATGAGCAAGAGCAGGATGAAACATCACGTTCTGTTCAATTCCTCGACAGTGTTGTAACGACCCGATCCACATGGTATGATACTGTCTGCTTTGGGCTTAACCACCCTCACGTCTTTAAAACGCGTCATACCAAGAGGATCCAACTTGCACATATATAACACATACCCTTCCCTCACCTAGGCAATGTGGGACTATAACACCTAGGTCTTGATTGTGACAACGTTGTGTGGACGGGCTCTGAGGCTGACGAGCTACGATGTCTTGGTGGGTCAGTAAGGCTGGTAGGCTACGATGTATAGGCGGGCTCAGAGGCTAGCAGGCTACCTAGGTGTTATAGTCCCATATCGCCTAGGTGAGGGAAGGGTATTTTCTATATATGTGCGAGGTTGGATCCCTTTGTATGACGTGTTTTAAAGTCGTGAGGGTGGTTAAGCCCAAGTGAAAAATATCATACCATGTGGATTGTGACGTTACAACCACAACCTGATTCCGACGGTTTGCCACGGGACCATTGTTTTTCGGCGTGGCCACCGAACCCTCCCAAATTTGTAGCTTGGTGTACTCAGGTGTAGATAATTTGGATGGTGAGAGCCTAGTCAGTCCTGAAATGATTTCGATGGCTAGCCATGGGACTACTGCTTTTTAGCCTAGTCACCAAACCTTTCTTGAATTCATAGCCCCCACCGCGCGGGAGGGTGGAGATGGTTCGAAAGGTGGGAGCCTAGTTAGTCCTGAACTAATTATGTCGGCTTGCCACGGGACCACTGCTTTTTAGACTGGTCGCCAAACCTTTACTCCCTGAATCTGTAGTCCGCTCTGCTCGGAAATAAATGATTTGGAAGGTGGGCGCCTAGTCAGTTTCAAACTGATTCTGACGGCTTGCCGCGAGACCACCGTTTTCAGTCTGGTCGCCAAACGAGAATCTAGTTGAGTCAGCGTCTGTACACTCAAATGGATTGACGGTCTAATGTTAGGCAAAGGTCACTCACGCTGATACAAGGATCGTACGACCAATGCCCAGATAAAACTACTTAGGATGCCAACCCAAGCTTACGGTGCCTAACTCGACACGAACACTCTGATATGCACGCTCGACCATCACGATTTGCTCACAATTGCAACTACAACTGATTAGTCAGACAAGCAAGGTAACTCTTAAGCAGCTTACCTTGGGGACAGGGCACAACTCGAATGACTGAAACCCCAACTAAATTGTTCATAACAAGCCCACTACCGAACATGACTACACCACGATGACCTCAAGTCATTCACATCACAAAGTGGTCAAACACTCTACCATAGACAGACCAGTCAAAATCCTATTGATTCAACCAGCCTATGCCAAAGTAAGACGACAAGGAGAAATGAAAAAAATGCAATAGAGACAACAAGTACGGAATAGATAAAATTGTTTTCAATTCATTAATGATCAAAGACAAAAAGAGTATAAGCACACAAAGTTCACTCCTTATCAGGAGAGGGTACAGAAATGGAAGAGTTAAGCCTAGTGGAAGAAAAAACTGAAGATGCGTCAACACACGCTGCAACCTGGACATCAGGGCTCAAACTGTCTTCCTCGCTCGATGACGTCAAGGTAACAGACAGGTTCACATACGACATCGATCTTCTTATAATGGCTGAGATCCCACTCCGAATGCTCTTCCTTCATAGAGCCAACAGCTCCAGCCGTCCATGTACAACCAAGCAGAACTCACATTTGACTTGTTCCTGAAGAAGCCATTCCTCCCGCACCTTTGCATCAACAAGTTCACGCTCCAGTAACTCCAATTTGTCAGCCAGCGCGTCAACCTGAGACTGCTCTGTGGCCAGACTTCTCTTCATGTTGCCCCATTCGAGTTGGTCCCCCGCCTTCCTCGCTTCTCGAGTATAGAACTCCACATCATATTTCAACTGTTGCTTCTTAGCAGCCCAGTCAGCTTCCTTCGAAACATTATCTTCAACGAAAGACGTCAGTTCAAAACTCGCCTTAGCTGCAGCTTCCTACGCAACCTCGACTTCTCGGCGGATATGGCTTAACTCTTGCCTAAGTACGTCCCTTTCAGACACCGCCTCTATCAGATCACGCTCAAGGTCCTCCAGACGAGCCCTCTAAGCCTCAACGGCCATGGCTGACTAATCCAACCGCTTCTCTTCAGCCTGCTTCTTAAGCCGCTCAATTTCATGGAGCGCATTAGAATACAATGTCTACAAATGCAAGAATACACTCTCCAAGGTGTATACTTTCTCACAAGCTGCCTCAACTTTCGTCTCAGCAACGGCCGCGTGGCTCAAATGAGACATACCCATCATAAGGTACTTTAAGCCCTTATCTATACACCCTTCCAACGAATCCTCATTGGGTTTTGGAGCGTGATCCATCAGCTAGCTGTGACGTCTGCTTATATGCTTCCTCGAAGCCTACTCTACGTCCACCTCTTGGTGCCAGACCGGTGAACTCAGCTTCACCAAATCCGGTGCAAACAGACTTATCCATGCACTCGAATGAAGGCTTCCCTGATCGAAAACTATGTCGGCACCGCCCTTCACGGTCGCCACCGTCTTCAAGCTCTCCTCCGAGGCCTTTCCCTTGTCAACATCAACAACCCTTTTTTTGTGAGACGACTCAATGGGATCCGAAGGGAGAGAAGTAGCGAAGCATCCAAATGATCCTCCAACACCTCTAACTAAGGCCTAAAGCAAGACGGTGAAGAATGCAGACTGCAAGAGACACGGTTGGTACCACGGCCACTATCAGGGGAAGCAACTAAGGGGGGATCAGATTCTACCACCTCAGGGAAATCCTCACAAAAGCCTTCTGCCGGAGCGGCCTCACGTGAATCAACACCAGCGGAAGCAGCCATTGCAACCCACACAAAACGATCATTAAGAGCCTCGACCTGCGCGTCACTAAGGTTCGACCTGTCTACAACTCTTGCCAATCATAGGTAATCCTTCTCCAAGCCGAAAACATCAGACTCGACCTCAACAGGTCTAGCAGACTCGCGCTGCCCTTCACCGGAGCAGGTCGTGCCGAAGACGGATCGGTTCTAACACGAGACCTCTTCCTCATGAAGGAGGCAAGAGTCTCAGACGGCTCCTCCACATCAGTAGCTTTGGACCCAATAGCCTTCCTCTTCCTGGAAGGGGCTTCATTATCCAACTTAATGCGCGACTCTCAATACAGAGTGGAGGCGATGTGCTAGTTGTCCCACAACCCACTACGGATGAAGTTGGAAACCTTTATGACATCAACCTCCTCTCTTTTCGTCAAGACGCAAAATTTCTCCATGGTGTTTTTCTCCTCTAAGGTAAAAGGAGTAGTGAAAAACCTTCCTGTAGAAACACATAAGTGATGGTTAATCGGCCCACTATCAAGCAAATCAAAGTCACAAGAAAATAGATGAACTTACAAAGCGGCCTGAACTGTCGCTCGAGTGGATGACCCTTGCATTGAAAATACTTCGAATCCACAGGGGCCAAGAAATAGTACTTCTGCCAGAACTTGAAATCATCACATCCAGTTATGATTTTCCTGCAAAATAAATTTTAGCCAGATCATGACAATTCCCTCATGATACCAAACATAGCATATGGAACATCGGAACATACATCTCAAACATCAAATAATCACAAGGATACCTAGCAAGAGATAGACAAGGATCGGGGGAAATATCATGCATATAACCAAATTAAGATCAAAGCATCCATGTGCATACTAACCAAGCATGATCAAATCCCAATATACTAACAAAAGCAAATAGAGTCAAGTATCTCAATCCTAAATATCCAAATAGAAAACAAATTAGCTTAGAGCCACTATACCATAATTGCAATTTTGTAATACAATCAAAGTTTTAATTGTATCATTCTTCAACTGTAGCAATAATTGTATTAGTTTATTTTTATTGTTACTGCTTTTATGTGATACAATTCAAAGCTATGTTTTTAAATTGTGTTACCAATGGTGGATGATCTATTTGATGCAATTCATCATCTGATCTAACGGTCACGATATAAACCTTCTCTTCCAATCTCTCTCGTCTCTCTTTCTCACTCACTGTTCATCAGAGTCACACACTGTTCATTCATCTTTCACTCACTCACTCACCGAAGTCTCACTCACTGCTCCTACGTTCCTCATCGAAGCATTTCCCACTCACTCATCATCGAAGCATTTCTCACGATTCCTACGTTCCTCATTGAAGCAAATTGGTATTATCGAAGCAAATTGGGATTTCCCTCATCGAAGCAAATTGGTATCATCGAATCAATTGCTTGTGCTTCCTCTCGATTGGGATTTCCCTCACGATTCCTGCGGTTCTTCCTCTCTCGATCCAACCTGATCTCCCAGTCACTGCAAGGTAATGCACACTCTCTCTAGTTTTGCTCGAGGGTTTAGTTTGCTCTAAGGTAAACTCTAGGTTTGCTCGATTTTTTAACACGATTCCTTGCTTTTGGTATTCAATCGTGATCTCTCCTTCATTTTGTTGAAATCTCCATGAATCCTTCACTGATTCTTCGTTTTGCTGTTTTTGAGTTACTTCACTGATTTCTTGATCTTCATCATCATCTCTTGGCTTGCAGTTGTTCGCTCGACAACTTATCAGATATTTGCAAACGAGAGAAGTTCACTTTGAAATCAAGGTTAGTGAGTGCTACTTAATCTTCTAGTCTTGTTTTGTTCGTTCGTTCAATTCTCATGCTTTGTGTAATTTTTATTTTCATTCAAATCAAACAGTTGATTTATCTGTTTGGTTGATTGTTAATGGTGATTTAACCTTGTCTGAAGTTTTAAATCAAATGTAAGGTCTCTGAATTGTTTTTATGGTTTCTGAATTTCATCTACATGCTCTGTAGTCCTTGTGTCACACACTAACTGTTTGATTTAAGTTCCGTTAGGGAAGAGAAACATGCATAATTTGTGTGTCAATGTGATGTGAGGTGATGAGCTGTTTACAGATCTTCTAAGTAATTCAAAATGTGATTGAGGTTTGCTATCCACCCTCTTTCATTCGCACATATATGGTGTGCAAACCCTATTTTACATTTTCCTTGACCGTCATCCTCTTCGAGCTCTACACTAACTTGAGCGTCGTAGAGTTGCTTCAAGTACAAATCACCAATTATTCTATTGCATCCAAATCCCATTTAGTCTTTAGTTCAATCTAAACCATCTGGTCTCCTTTTGTGGGTGCACCCTCCTTTTTTTTTTTTCTTTTTTTCTTTTTTTGTTGTTAAAAGCCTACAACATACTTAAACAATATGAGAAGCTGAAAGGCCTATATGTTTTTTTAGTATGAAAGGCCTTTATATATATATATATTTAATCTTTGGTTCAAACTACAAGCAAGGGTTCAAACTTTTAGTTCACATGAAGCTAGCTATATGTTTTTATTTTTGGTACTCTTTCGTGAGACATGTCTAGGCTTAGCATCACACATTATGGATCGGTTTCCATGCAGATAAGCCACACTATCAATGAAAAGTTGGCTATTTATCCAAAGTGCAAATTATTCTGTTTGAGAGTACACTGATCTTTTACTGGTGACAACTTTCATTTGCAATGTTGCATCCATGCACTTGAAGTTTAGTGAAAGCTGAATATAATCATATATGCATGGAAACACTAGTGTACTAAGGACTTGAGATTGGTTTTTAAGGGATATAAGTTTATCAGTGGCATGTGAACTCTAAACTCTTTGTGGACTTAAAGCTAGAGCATGACAAGACTTAACAAGTTAGAACAATTTAAACCTACAAGAACAGGTTATATAATAGGTAAAAGAAGTATAGTTTATAATATGTAAAAGGAGTGTAGGTTATAATAGGTAAAAGAAGTATAGGTTAAAATAGATAAAAAAGTTAGCTATGTATCCATAGTCATGTTCAGTTTTTATGAACAAAAAGTATAATGAAAGGCAAGTATTGGAAGTTATATTGAAGGCCTATAAATATACAATTAAGTTAAAGTGTGTTTTATAAGCAAGTGAATCCAATATAATTAATGGGAATAATAAGTTAACTTAGGATGTATTTGTTTAACATATAATGAGATACTTGACATTTGGACAATTAAACAAAATTTAGCAACATAAAAATAACATGGTATGTAGATAATCTGCTAACTGAAGCATACTAAAAGTTTGAACCCTTGCTTGTAGCTGGCTTCATGTGAACTAAAAGCTGAAAGGCCTATGTGTGAACTAAAAGTTTGAACCCTTGCTAAAAGTTTGAACCCTTACTTAAACACATGAGAGAAACTTGTACAGGTAAAATACTGTAATGCCACAACAATTTTTAACTCGGAATATTTTGTTTGTGAAAATATCTTTTGTTGCTGATTAATTTTTTATATATTTACATGTCATTTATTAAATGAGGTATTTTATTGTGTAGAATGACATCATATTTAAGTAAAGAATGGATGGACGAGTATGATATTTAAGTAAAGAATATAGGGCCAGGGTTTCTCAATTTCTGAAAATTTTGGAGGACAATGGTAGTGGGCAACAACTATTTTCTTGCCCATGTAATAAATTTAGAAATCAGAGGGGGATGGTTGATCTTTATAAAATTTCTTTTCATTTGCATCAGTATGATATAATGAACAAAATATAGAGAAAGAACAATCAACTACAACATGTGTCGAAGAAAGTGATGATGATTTTGACGATACTAGAATGGAAGACCTTGTTAATGATGCTTTTGAAATACATGGTGGGGGTGACGATGCAGGTTTTGAGGACATTGTTCAGAATAAAAATGGTGAGGGTGCAGGTTTTGAGGGTAATGATCAACCTCAAATGCATGGGGGTAAAAAATACAAATCTCTGCATGTTCATGCCAAGCAACCTTTGTATCCTTCATGTCTACAAAAGTTGACAACGTTGTATGACGTGGTTAAGTTAAATAACATAAAGGCAAAATTTGGTTGGTCAGATAATAGTTTACCGAACTACTCAAACTCTTTCTAGAGTTATTACCTAAAGGAAACACATTGTCAGCTAGTTACCCTTACATGAAGAACATGATCAACGATGTTGGTCTGACTTGTGAAACCATTCATGTGTGTGTGAATGATTGTATTCTGTATAGGAAGGACCATGAAGATAATGTTGAATGTCCTATATGTAAAATGTCAAGATTTAAGCTGAATTTAAGCAATAATAAGTCTAGTAAAGTGCCTGAAAAGGTGGTGAGACATTTTCCTTTGATTCCTAGGCTAAAGTGGTTATACAGTATACCATGGATAGCAAATGAAATGACTTGGCACTTTCGAGCAAATCTTCTTCAAGATTTATCCGTCATCCTATGGAATCACCTGCATGGAAATCTGCTAATAGGAAGTGGCCTGAATTTGCAACCGAATGACACAATGTCCGTCTTGCAATGTTAATTGATGGTTTTAATCCACATGGCACACTCAGTAGCACCCATAGTTGTTGGTCGGTTACCGTGGTGCCTTATAATTTGCCACCTTCTTTGTGCATGAAAAAGCGATTTGCTATGATGTCGATATTGATACCAGGACCGAAGGCACCAGGCAAGGATGTTGATGTGTATTTAGAACCATTGATAGATGAACTGAAGCCTTTGTGGTTTGAGGGAGTAATGACTTACGACTCGCTCACCATAACTAATTTCACTTTGAGAGCTATGCTGATGTGGGGGGTTCATGATTTCCTCGCATATGGGACTTTATCAGGTTGTGTAACACATGGTTACTTTGTTTGTCCAGTTTGCGATGAAGAAACCGATTCTGAACGTCTTGAGAGTAGTAAAAAGTTATGTTATCGGCGGCATCGTAGATTCCTTCCCCAAAGCTACAAGTTTATAAGAGATTCACGCAATTTTAATGGAAAGGTTGAAGATCGCCCAACTCCACAACATTTATCCGGTGTAGATATTGAGCAGAAAGTGACCAACATCAAAATGAAAATTGGTAAATGAAAGTTTCCCGTGAATTGGTGAATAGAACATGTAAAAGGAATGATGATGGTGATAATGAGGTTGAAAATACCTCGAGTGCTTGGTATAGAAGGTCGACACTTTTTGATTTACCGTATTGGAAAGAACACATGATTCTGCATTGTCTGGACGTTATGCACATTGAGAAGAATGTTTGTGATATTCTCTTGTCCACAATTCTTGATATCAAAGATAAAACAAAAGATGGAACAAATGCTCGTAAAGATATGGAGACCATAAGAATAAAGAAAAAATTGTGGGTGATAGCAGATGGGAGTTCAAGCAAAAGTGTTATACCAACAGTGTCATTCTCTCTGAGTAAAGATGAAAAACAACAATTCTTTCATACATTGAAGGGTTTGAGATCACCCAATGGGTTTTCCTCTAAGTTGAGTAATAAAGTTAGCTTACAACCCCTTGAACTTAAAGGACTAAAGTCCCATGACTACCATGCAATTATGCAAGTATTGCTTCCTTTGTTACTTCAATACGCCTATCCAAAACATGAGGATCTTCGAAGAGCTATTCAACAAATAAGCCTATTTTTCAATATGTTGTGTGCAAAAAGGGATGATCTCTTGGCTGCGAGAAAATGTTTAATTGAGGTTTAAGTGTCATGGAAAAACATTTTCCACCTTCCTTTTTTACTATTAGTATCCACCTTATGGTGCATCTAGCCGATGAAGCATTGATATGCGGCCCAGTAAGATATTACTGGACATACCCCTTTGAAAGGTACGAATCTAACATTCTTAGTACATGTTAATAAACTATATCAATAAACCATTTTATGATCATTTTTTCTCTCAATAGGTTAATGAATAAGTACAAGGAGTATGCACGAAATAAAAGGTACATTGAAGGAAGCATTGCACAAGCATACATTGGAGAGGAATCTAGTATGTATTGCAAGGAATACTTGCCAAATTCAACTAATGGAAAGCTAAAATCCATAGTTGAATTTTTTATAAATGTCAGTTTTGATAGCTGAGGTCCACAATCTGACTTAGTACAGATGATATTAGAGGGAAGAAAGGTTTCAAAGCTATATAGTTTTTAAAACCGTCATAATGAAAGACCCGTTCATGAATCTTTTGACTGGCAGGCCGGAGATTATTGTCTTTTTATTTTTGCAGGAACCCAGAGACGGGTTGACTCTTTAATTATAGTTGTTTGTTGTCTTTCAAAATTCTCTTAAAAACTGTGATTGTTTATGCCCAGCCAGAACATTTTTTGATAGTCCAAACTGTGGATAGTCAAAATTGTTGTCTATCATAGGTGATCCATCTCCCGTGTATTTTAGAAGGATGTCTTTTATGTTACACACTCTTTTGGAGATATCTCAACTCTCTGCATGGGTATAAACAATCTCAAAGTGATTGCAAAGACATTGTAGTGTATTTATTTTCAAGTGGGTCAAGTAGAATTGTTTTGGCCTCACCTCCTTGGTGATGAATGAATCAATATGGTTATGGCCTTCTATTCTTCACCTCCTGGTGGGCTTATGGTCTTTGTATTTGGCTTCTTTTCATTGTAATTGGATGTTTATACCTACAGGCAAACCAATCATGTTGTGTGTATTTCTAATATGCCATTCCATTAATTTTCTAAAATACAATTTTTTTGGATTTTGAAACAATTCTGGACTTGATTAATTGTAAATTTGATTTTTCACTGAAAAAAAATATATAAAGTGTAGTTTGCATGATTGAAAACCTATGCAAGCTGAATGGGTTATCTCTTGTGCATTCTTGAAAACAAGATTGTGGGAACTTGGTTCTCCTATGCATTCTTACTGTGTACTGGGATATATATTTTTGCATGTTTACAAATGGCCAGATGACCACAATCCTATCACTAAATTTGACAAAAATAGTTTTCAGTTTGAAATCTAATGTAGCATTGCTTGCAGGAGACAAAGAGTATTCAAATTTCAAAGAGAAACCTTTAACTGTGGACAATAAAAAAAACTTTACTTAGCAAAACTGAACTCCTTTAGTCCTTCGATCAAATTTTTGTGAATAAATTGCGCAACTTTGGGAACATGTTTTTTTATTGACAAAAAAATAACAAGGCCTAATGAGGTGGGTTACTGATTAACTAAGTAACAAGGGTGTTGTTTTTTAAATATAGGAACAAGTGAAGTGCATTCAATTGAATCAGGGTGAGAACATTGGTTGTTCATTAGAAGATGATCCCTTAAGGAAGGTGTTTGGTAAAGACACTAGGGGACATGTTCGTGGTATTGGCTCTCTTCTATCAAGAATGCAAATTGAAGCTTCACTTCCTGCATTACCGAAGGTTTTATCACTTGAGATTGAAAATTGTGGTCTTGCCTCTCGAATGACCTCCATAGAATCTCATATGGTCACTATGACAGAACAAATGCAAGAAATGATGGTAAGACTCTATTTCATGTGATTTTTATATCCCTCACACTCTTTGCATTGATTGTCTATTGAGTTTTGATTATCATGACTGATGTCTCAATGACATTCCTGTAATTGATGGATTGAGAATTTATAGTTATTTGCTATGTATATTGCAGGCTTTATTGAATGGATACATGGGGATGGCTCCACCCATGACCCAAGGAAACATTAGAAATGTTGGTTCTACATCCAATTCTGCTACAACTATACGTTCCAAAAGCGCCGAAGTTAATTGTGAATTACTAAGTTTGGAGCGTGAAGTAGTAGCCAAGGGGCGAGTGGTCTTGGACAAGCATCGTGAACTTTGTCATGGACACGAAGTTGATGAGTTGGAAGAGAAAGTGTCCCTGGATGAGATAGTAAATTATAATGTTGCTTTATACTTGGGGAAACAAGGTGGTGCAACCTGTTTTCGAGACATTGGCGATGGTGGCTTTGTAGTGTGGTTGAAGGCACTTGTCAAATATCTATAGGTTAGTAGCTCATGTTTGCTTTTACTATTTTTTGCTCTCATCAGCACATTGTTTATTAAGTCCTAGTTATACCAATATATTCTTCTATTGATTAAAATACGATGGAGTAACTTATGTGAACAACATATATACTTGTTGGGACATTCATTGAATTTGAGCAATGGTGATGAAGGCTACTCCAGTCTTCCTCCTACTCAAGTGTATGCAGTAGGTAAAGTCCTCAACCCTAGTAACACAATGTCTTAGGTACTGTCACACTGTCTGTCTGATGGATTTAAACAAATTTCCTGTTTGCATTACTAGTGCTCATTCTCTTTAACACCATTTATAACATACTATTGTGGACAATATTTGACCTCTTTATGGTTGTAGTTCAAAACACTGCTCGGTTTCAGTAGGCAAAGCGAAGAACTCTGACATATTCCAGAAAGCAATATGTTCCAGTTATGCACATAGGTTCTCACTGAGACACATATGAGACTTGGCGTTCTTTCTGACAAATATATGAAACATAACAATTAGGATTTGCACTTGATCCTGGACTTGCAAAATACATGATCTCCCCCTCTTCACCCAATTATTTATTTATACACATTTCTAGGGTTCATTTTGTTCTCATTATCTCTGCACGCATAGGATGGTTCAGAATGTTGGGCTACTATGGGACAACATACGCATAGGATGGCAGTAGCAGAAATGCGTATGTTACGGTGGATGTGGGGTAAAACTCGTAAGGATAAAATTAGAAATGAAAGAATTAGGAGATACTTAGGTGTAGCGTCCATAGAGGAAAAAATTAGAGAAAGACGTTTAACTTGGTTTGGTCATGTGCGGAGGAGACCAAACACGGCGCCAATTAGAAAATGTTTAGATTGGCAAGTTAATGGAGGGTGTAGACGGAGGGGACGACCGTTGAAAACTTGGATGAAGACGGTGAATGACGATATCATTGAGCTTGGATTAGGTGAGGAAATGTGGGAAAATCGCATTACTTGGAGAACCAAAATTCATGTAGCCGACCCCGAAAATCTCGGGAATGGGCTTTGATGATGATGATGATGATATCTCTGCACGCCACTACACTACACTACACCATACACATCTCTCTCGTCTCTCTACTTCCATCCCGTCGCTTTGTTCGTGTTAACCAGTAAGTAAATCATTGTTTGGAACCTTGTTGTTTTCAGTTTCTGTGTGAAGAATTTCTTCAAAAAACTGTGTGTGTGTGTATGTGCAGAAAATGAGGGAAATCCTTCACGTACAAGGAGGACACTGTCTGATACACTGATCAGATAGGGTATTACATTGATCTATCTGATACACTGTCTGTCTGATGAACTACTATGCTAATACAGTCTGTAATACACTACTATGCTAATACACTGTCTGATATTAATATTACAATTTCCTATATCTAAATCCATTCAAATTTCTTATCAGGATTGAAGGTGAAGCCATATACTAAAATTTTGGGATTTTTTGCTCTTCTTGTTGTTGTTGTTGCTACTTTTCTTCTTGCTCTTGTTGTTGCTCTTCTCACTGGACAAACTTACTTTCTCACTCGATTAACATGCTTTCTCACTAGACCAGTTTGCTTTCTCACTTGACCAGTTTGCTTTCTCATTGGATCAGCGCCCCTATCTGCTCATTAATGACAATTTCACTTTTGTTCTTTTGAAACATTAATTAGGTGTTAATTTGCTAGTATCAGACAAGATTGCTAGTTTATAGCCGACATAAACAAAATGTACCAAGCTAGTTCATTTTATATTTGTTTTGGATTTAGAGATTATTGTCCATTCTTTTACATGTTTCATTCGATTACATTGATGAATCAATAACAACACATACATTCTTTCATATAACTTTTGTTGGCACATTATTTTCTTGCTACTTGTTTACTTCGAAAGTCATTTAAATATAGGTTTTGCTATACGTACCTCTGAGATTTGAATGTAGTAGTTTATGACGATTTCAATGTAGTAGTTTATAAATTTTTGGATGTGTACTATCAATTTTTAGCTATAGTTTTTAAAATCCATTTTTAGTTTTTTTTTTATTTGAAAAATGTTTAAAATTAGCTATAATTTTTAAATGATACAAAACAAAATTTAGTATCAACTTCATTTGAAATTAGTATTAGCTAGTGTATGTAACTATATAAAATTTAGTATTAGTTTTATGATGTTGCAATTATTCCATTAGTATGGGTTGGTAGATGATACAATTATTGGATTAGTATGGGTTGGTTGATGATACAAATATTAACATCACCTCATTTAGTATGGGCACAAAAGTGTTACAATTCATCTTAGCAACATGTAAGAGCTATAACAAAAAGCCCTTTTATGGTTTAGTGAGCGCATAGGCCATGAGTATCATCGTAGTTCAAAAAAAAAAAAGGAAAAAACAAATCATCTACTCATCATCTGCATGCTTAGTAAACTCTGGAGTACGAGGTCTTAGAGAGATGTCACCGTTCCCAAGATGTTTCACGATTTTCTTGTAGGTGGTGCTCCAAAACTTCACCATGTCCTTCAAGGCTTGCTTGATGTCCTTGTGCACGTTCTTCATCTTTGCCTTCATATTTTGAATCTAGTCCTGAACCAGATTATGATTGTTCTTCTTCTCGGGACCGAACATCTTATTGATGGTTGCATTAATGAAAGTGCTCAGAAGGTTTGACTTAAGATTCACTCAGGGGATGTTATCTGGAATCAACATGTCGATGTTAATCTCGTAGGGTAGCGAAGCCCTACTATCGATGGTAATGTCGTAGGGTAGCGAAGCCTTACTATCAGCCCTGTTGTGCAGAATCCCATACCAAATGTAGAAAATAGTGTTAATCTTTCTACTTTTCGTAATCCTCCACACGTTGTACAACTGGCTAGGGGTCATAGTAGTCAAACTCCATGTCTTTCCAAATAGATTAGACAGAAGCATCCTCTGGATAACACGAATCCTGGGTATAAAATCACTGGAATGATGTTTAGTGTACATGTTCACATCCTTTCCAAACAGCATCAAGCCGGCCTCATTTTTAAATTCTTCCTTCTCCTCTTCCTTGAGCACTTGAGAAATGGAGTGATCTTCATGAAATTCCAGACCCCAAGTCTGAGCAATATCTTGGAGAGTGTCAAAGAACTATGTTATCCTGACAGCAATATTGAAAATAAGAGCATTGTAGTCAATATTATTGATGTTTGCATAGAATTATCTTACTAGACTGAGGCAACAATGACCATCTTTGAAAAGAAAAAAAATCCCAACTTTGGTTGTGATGATGTGTTCATTGACATGATACACCTTCCCGCATTTCAGATCCACCGCATGCTCAAGACCAACTTTGCAAGCTTTCAATGATTGGAAGAAGTCCATGCTTGCCCTTTAGTTAGAAACTTTTCGTCACCAAGCAGTATTTTATTTTGATCACAATTCAATTTTGGAAGTCCCATTAGAAATTCAAAATGAACATGATCATGTTCTCCTTCATCATGTTGTTTTTCCTTTTATTTTTTCTCTGGTCGTTGGTTCAATAGGCACCACTATTTTCACTAAGTTTCTCTTTAGGACTTTCAGATCTCAAAGAAAGAAGTTGTTTAGTCTAGATTCAACTCTCAATTTGCTCACACAGAGATATTATGGAGAGATTTTTTCTTGAACAATGGGAAGGAACTTGCTCTTGTTCTTGCTGGATTTGTTGCTCTTGAATAGCTCTAAACAAGGATTGTGATTTTGTTTTTCGAATTAATTTCGGTCCCATGATTTTATGAAATATTTTGTTTTGTAAAAAAATGCAAAAAATTTCTATTGTTATTTGGTATTTAACAATACAAGTTATGCATTTTAACTCTTAAATGCTAAATAAAAGTCTCACACGAATTAAAGTGTCAAACAGACTACATATTACCTAAGAATCACTCACATAACATACTTTTAATTCAAAAATAACATTGTAGCAGGTTAAAATACACATAGGTTCTAACAAGTTTTTCTTGAACTCCTAAAGTTAATGAAGGCAAATGAGGATGCAACTATTTATAGATTGATCTTGGATACCTGAATCGACTTTACTATCTTCATATTTTCTTTTCAAAATGGCTAGATTCAGAATATATCTCTGCTTTATCAAAACAGTCATCTGTTGATAGTGACACTTTCTGGGTGAAGTCGACTTAGCTCTACTCATACAGACAACTTTTTATAATAAAAAAATAAAATAAAAAATTCTCTACTACAAGAAAATGGCAATTTAGTGGTGGCTATTTAGTGACGGTCTGGAAAAACCATCGCTAAATACTTTATTTAACAACGGTTATTCAACCGTTGCAGAATATTATTGTTTAACGACAGTTATAATTAAGTGCGACGTTTTAAACCGTCATTATAAATAAAACATCAATTTCTTTAAAGCAAATGTAAAAACTCGCTCGTTCAGTTCTCAGCCCATCCATCCTAATTTCCCGTCCCTCCCCCACCTCTCAACCCCTTCACCATATCCTCTCCCTTCCCCATATCCTCTCCCCTCCCCAAACCCTAACTCCCCACCGACGACGATGAGTGAAATTGTCTCATCCAACATTGTTTGCTTACAAAGAGAAGCTCTGATGACGACCGCCCCTCCAACATTTCACTCAATTCTTTTCCTCGATCGATAGATCAAATCCGCTTAAATCGATTCATCTCATCGATGGAGTTCATACTCGAACAAGGCAAGAGCCTCCACGATCTATGCTCCACTCTCATACTCGTAAGCAAATCGATCGATAAACCCTAATAGTTCTTTTTTACTCACATTTGTTGATTTTTTCTCGAAAAGTAATCCAGGGTTTCATCTATGAGAGAGACCAACAACACCCACTGAGATATGGGTCGCAAAATCAGGAATCTCTCGAGGGAGACCCAAATCCCCGATGCCCCTTCTGTGAGAGAAGCTCTACTCTTCACTACCATGAGCATTATAGGCCTTCCTGTTGAAGTTCAAGTCAAGGATGGCTCCATCTATTCTGGCATCTTTCACACTACTTGTTTTGAAAAGGACTATGGTGAATATCTTAATATCCAACCCCTTTGTGGTATTTATGGTGCAATTTGATTTTTTTTTTTTTGATTTATGAAATGGGTATTTGAGTTTCTTCATGGATTTTCAATATTTTGTGAATTCATAATGGTTTGGATTATTTTTGAATTGCTTGATGGGTTTTGATTAGAATGCCAATTCATGTCTGGGTTTTGATTTTTCTATTGAATTGAGGTGTGCTTGTTTTGATCTGATGGATTAAGGATTGGATTTGATTCCCTTTTGAGTTTCATAATTTTCATGTTTGTGTAATGAATTTGATTGTCTGGGTTTGCAGATGGATTCATTATTTTGATCTCATAAGCATGGTTTATTGTTCAGGCATTGTTTTGAAAAAAGCAAAGATGACCAAGAAGGGGAAGAAAGATGCCAACTTGGAGAATGGGGATGTTGTGGATACGCTTGTAGTACATTCAAGCGATCTGGTTCAAGTCATTGCCAAGGCACATTTCTTATATCATGGTTTGCTTTTAGTACTATGTGTTTTGTGATTTAATTTGATGTTCTTATGTGCCATTGGTTCCTCTTATAGGGGCATCTACTTTTGGAAGATGGAATTGTTGGCACTGTTTCAAATGAAGATGATGAAACCGTTAATGGATCTTTTCAGCGTTTAGAGTACTCAGAAAGTGAGATGAACAAGCTTAAATCTAGCCTGGATGCTCCACATAATTTGATTGTTGAGGCTAATCATATTAATGGAACTAGGTAATTATCTTTATTTCATATTGGCTATGCATTAGTCTCAGTTGCTGAACACAAAATTCAAAATATTGTTCTACTCTTCATTAGTGCTAAGGGAACTTCACTATTACTGTATGAGGGTTGGTATTTATTGAAACAATGGATGACCTATTTGCGTTGTCACTATTTTGCTGGAAGAGAAGATTGCACAGTTGCAATGACCGCTTTACTAAAGGAAATGACCTATTAAAAAAATAGTGGAAAGGTATACTGCTTTAGTGTTTATAAATAGTTATTAAAGTACCCTTTTTTGTTATGTAATTTGCAGTTGTGGTGGTGGGGTTGTGGACAGGTTGACCCATTAATTATTAATGTTTGATTAAATTTTTTTCTTCTTCCATGCAAGGGTTTTTGCTAATTCTAAGAGGTAGTTCCTAATACATATGAGAATCTGTCTAATTTGATTTTGAGTGAGGGTCTTGACCATGACGATGATGATTTGTGCTTCTTCCACCTAAATAGTCTTCGAATTTTCTGTTGTTATCGACTCAACATAATTAAGAGATGCACAATTTTTCCTGTTAGGAAATGTAGTCTATTGGCTATTTTCTTCATTTAAGCATTAATATGTTATTTCACATGTCTACATACATTCCTTTTTTCTGCCAGGGAAACAATTGGTTCTCTCACAATCACTGCATCGCCAAACTTAGCAAACATTCTTCGTGTACCTAGTCTTCGACATTTAAGTGTTCTAAGTCAGAATCAGGATGTAGAGGCGAGTCAAGCATTGCTGTCTGAGCATGGGAGTGTACTTTCAAAACAAGATTCAAGATCAGTTTTCAGCAGACTAACATCATGGGCACTAGGAGAAGATAAACCTCTCTTGCACAAAGAAGTAGTAGGGGAAGGATACATTACTTATGGGTGTAGTTTTACTCAGACTGTTTTCAATGGTAAGCTACACTAAATATAGTTCTTTAGTTTTGTTAATCTGGTTCTTTATGCCATACAAATGAGAGTTTATGAAACTTCAGTTTAACCAGTCATAATACTCAATTTTTGGAGATTTACAATGAATATACTTCTTACTATGCCCTTTCTATTTGTAATTTTATATCATGTTGGATTACTATCGTGTCTCTTCATACCATTCAATTGTTATTAACAGGGGTAAATGTATTAGCTGGAGTTGGGCTTCTCTCAACACCTTATACAGTGAAAGAGGCTGGTTGGGTTAGTTTGGCACTCTTAGGCCTTTTTGGAGTTGTTTGTTGTTACACCAGTGTCCTCCTGAAATATTGTTTTGAAAGCAAAGAAGGCATCGCGAGCTACCCTGATATTGGAGAAGCTGCATATGGAAGATTTGGATGTGTTTTAATATCTGTGAGTTGACATTTTAAACAAATTGGCTTTAAGAAATAATGCATTATATAGATAGATTCAGCAACAAAACTTTCAAATATAGGAAACAAATGGTCTCTTCTAGCTGAGCATAAATACCATCCAACATCAAGGTTGAACATGTAGACCAATATCTTATGGTGTTAATCGTGGTCAACCTGCAAGACTATATTTTAACTTTAACTGGTTCAATTTTTGCTCACGAATTGTTAGAACCTGTTTACTATGGTGGCTACAAATCTATAGCTTTACTAATTCTACTTGGTCACTGCATTTGTTTTCCAAGCTCTTCTGATGCTGAGGCACTTCTCTGTCTCTATGCAGATCATTCTGTACACAGAATTATATGTAAGTGGAGCATATTAATGGGTTTTTCATACCTTGGACCATCTGCTTTTATGAACCCTCAAGTGGATTTATCATATATTATTTCACAACTGCAGTCTTATTGCGTGGAATTTATCACTTTGGAAGGAGATAATCTCACAAGCTTGTTTCCTGGAACTTCTTTGGACTGTACTGCGTTTCAAGTTGATGCTCCACATTTCTTCGGGCTTGTTTTTGCTTTGATTGTTTTACCAACTGTTTGGCTGAAGGATCTTCGTCTTATTTCTTATCTTTCAGGTGTAGCATCCATACCATGCCTCAACCTCCCCTATTATTTATCAATTTATAATTGACTTTAAAATTCAAGTTCTTGCTCATTATAACCAACTTGTATGCAGCTTGTGGAGTGCTTGCCACATTTGTAATATTCTTTGTTGTGCTTTTGTTGGTACTGTGGATGGGATTGGTTTCCATGAGAGTGGTCCTGTGGTGAACTGGAGTGGTGTACCATTTTCCATTGGAGTCTTTGGATTTTGCTATTCTGGGCACTCTGTGTTCCCAAATATCTACCAGTCTATGTCTGATCCTAAACATTTCAGCAAGGCATTGATCGTATGGTATGTACAATAATCTTATGTTTTGTGGTCATTAACATTCTCAACTTGGTAAAGGTTATGCCTTCTTGTCCTGCAGCTTTGTGATATGTACCATGCTATATGGAGGTGTTGCAATCATGGGATATCTCATGTTTGGTCAAGCCACACTGTCTCAGATAACTTTAAATCTGCCAAAGAATGCTCTTGCATCCAAAGTTGCGATATGGACAACAGTGAATATCTTGCCTTAAAATAACCTTCTCATTCTTAATCTATTAATGTTTTGCTACTGAACTTCTATCATAGTTTTGAAACTTGTGGCTCCTGTTTTCTTTGCAGGTTATCAATCCCTTCACCAAATATCCTTTTGTTTGTGAAAATTCTTAAGCACTACTTAGTTGAGACTATTGCTTGAACAATATCTTGCATTTTATTTCCAATGACATCCTTAACTTCCAGCACGTATGCATTGTTGATGAATCCATTGGCTAGGGGTTTGGAGGAGCTGCTACCCCCAGGAATCTCTACTAGTCCTTGGTGCTTTTATCTCTTACGAACAGGACTTGTCTTTTCAACCGTATGTGTTGCTTTTGTCCTGCTGTTTTTTGGTAGGTATTCAGGAACTCATAGAAATCTACTTTCCAGTCTAAGATGCGTTTAGTTATTCTGGAAATCTTGTTTAGGGCCCAGTACCATATATCTGTTGGTTTAGCCATCATCATTATACTTTGCTAGGGTCCTAAATAATGCAAATTATTGTGATGTATTACGGGCAAATATCATTCTGCATGGCTGATGGTAGCTTGTATCACTTAAAAACAATAGCGAAGCTTAAAGGTTCAATGGTTATGTTGGGGGAGGACTCTGGCTTGACAAGGGTGATCAATCTGGAACACATGAACATGGGTCTAGCTAAAGATGTGCTGAACACAGAGTTGTTGTACCTTGAAAGAAAAGATTCAGTGGTTTTTGGAACATGACGAATAAAAAATGCATTTAATATATTTTACTATCTTAGGCAAATTGGTACTTCTCACTCTCAAAGTGCAATAGGATTCATCAAACAAAGTGTCATAGCTGTGACTATTTCCCTCATTTTTGTATGTATATTTACCAGATGCAATTTTCTGGAATTAAAGAACATCACCATGTTGCTTTCTAGATTTTATGCTTGAAGTGAATTCCTCGCTTATTAGCAGTTGTAGTCAATTCCCGTCTTTAGCTTGTTATTTTATTACTTATCACAGAGGTAACCGTGCCATCTGATTTATTTATTGTAATTTCAGGTCTTGTGATGGCTTTAATTGGTTCTCTCCTCAGTATACTTGTGGTAAGCTTGCACCTCTTCTACATTTTACAGTTCGTGCATGCATTCCTTAAATATTATTCATTGATTCCAAGTAGTATCTTCTGAGTTACAAGGTTTGCCTCATGAATAGGGTGGAAGAGAAGAAGATGATCATTGGCAAACATGTAGCGCTTAAGTATTATGATAGTTACAAAAGGCAATAATACCTCGTTCTTTTGGCTAACCAGAGGTCATTATACGATATTGCAAACAAAATGATAAGACGTATACAACATATCCAGTAATCCATTGGTTATTATCAGAGGGCACAAGAAAAGGCATTTCTTCGGGATGTAAAGGTTTTTCAAATTTCATCTTCTCCAAGGGAAAGGGGATTTCCATAAACCTTGAGATGGTTTTCATGAACTTTACCTTCAGATGACTTTTAGGGTGCAAACCACTAACAAGACACTTGCATTCCAACATATAGATTACTTTGTATGCTTAAGTGTACTGTACATTTTAGCATGCTCTGTCTTATACCGGAACATTTTGTTTTTGTTGTTGTGGGTCAATCGGTCAAATGGAAAGATGGATTAACTCATAACACAATTTGTCGAATTGCAATGGTCAAATTCACATATTATCCGTTCCTCAATTTCCTTTTCTTTATGAATACTTCATATTGCAAATGTTGCCACATAACAAATTATCTTAATTTTGTCTGCCAGGCAGTCATAATGCCCTCACGTTTCTTCTTGAAGATAGCGAAAAAGAAAGCGACGTCGTTTCAGGTAAAACATTTGTAATGACTATATGAACTATAGGCCCTACATCTTTAATAATGGAATCTACTCTGTTAATTTTTTGCTTGAGCAAAGGCCCTTTCATATCAACAGAATATAAACACTAAATGGTTGGGTATGTAATTAAATCGCAGGGAAAATATTTGATGAAACAGACTTTCTCTGACACTGCAAAGTCAGAGGGCTTTGTGATCCAACGCTAGTTTCTTCACTGTGCATCTACTCTGTTATTTATTTCTTGTTTTTTGCTTTAACAGTTTTTTGGTTGCCACTTGACATACAATTGTTTGTAAATTGTCAGACTTCAAGGGCATTCCATTTCAGGCATTTCTGATGAGCAATCTTAAGACTAAATTTAGATAGCTTAATCTTGGCCAGCAACTTACTGATGAGCTCAAGGTCGGTAAGGCCCTATAGACAACGCCCCTGAGACAACCATTGTACAACTTCGGTTTTGGTTGTTAGATGTAAGCATTGGCAATTTGTAACAATTTTAATTTGTATTTTTCTTCTGAACCATGTATAATATTGATTTTGAAATGAAATTAAAGTTCCCCTTAATGTATAATGATGGTATCATATGAGTTTAGTTTAGTGTCGTTGTTTATATTTGATTTTTGATTTGAGTCTAAAAGTTGTAGTGCATATGTTGGATAGATTATCTGCACCCAATGAAAAGAAAACATTACAGGTTGAAAAATGTGATTTTTATATGGTAAAAAAATTTGAATTATCAAAGGGAATTTAGCGGCGGTTGCAAATCGTTTCTGAAAGGCAAAAAGTTGGATTGTTCATTGAGTTTTGTCGACGGTTTATAACCGTCGTTATAATGTATTTAGCGGCGGTTATAAACGTCGCTACATTAAACCGTCGCTATATAGTATTTAGCGACGGTTATGCCGGCAGTTGCTTAAAACCGTCGCTAAATGACCTAGTGACGCCTTTATTAGCGGTGGTTGGCCAAGCATCGCTGTATTATTTAGCGACGGTCAGAACCGTCGCTAAATTATTGTTTTCTCGTGTTACTTAACATGGACTTCTCCTATACGTACATGAGCATGTCCAAAGTGATGGAATATTCATTATCATGTAAGAGGATTTTCCAAATTCAAAATTTTAATTTTGATTCCAACACATTTCTGCCTCCAAATAGCTTTTGACACTTTATTTAAAATTTGAGCATCCATAAGCTATTTTTCCATTGTCTTCTAATGTCACTTGACACGGTCCACCTTCTTGGTCTTCAACCATCTTGGACATGTCTCCTTGAAGTTTTCACATTCTTTGACAACTCTTAATATATTTGATTTTGGTCTCTTGAATTTACTTTGTCTTTGGTTGACTTTGACTTTGAATTTGATTGATGCATGATTTGATTTTCTTTTTTCATTGTCGCCTTCGGTTGAGTCTTAACGATCGCATTTGAACGATCCAATTTCATCAACCACTCACAACCCAGTATATATGACTTTACAATTCAGTCAATACATTTTTACAATAATTTTTTCTTCAACCTATATTGGTTTTACAAGCTTAACCAATATTATTTTTGTATTAATGCATGAATAATATTTTCATAAAGCACCATGGATCTCTCACAAAGGATATGAGTTTTTGAGTGGGTGAACAGATCTCTCAACAGGAAGGCCAAGGGGAAGGGCTTCGCAAACTTGAACAAGAGAAATATGAAAGATTTGAAAGATGATCCAAAGATATGGATCTCGATTCTTATTTATATAACCAGTCTGGAATGAGTAAAGTCGACTTCTCTGTCTCCACCACTTGCTTATCAGAGTAGCTTATTGCTTTGTCAGAAAGACTCTTTGCTGAAAATGACTTTTCAAGGGGTGAAGTCAACTTTGCTTACCTCAAACAACTTTTTAAAAACAAAATCTTCTTATTTGTCACATGTCTTTATAATTGACATGGATACTTCCTTTAGCACATGAGAATGTCTTTAGAGAGAATATTAATTCTCAAATGAGTGAAATATCCAAATTCATACTTTGAAATTTGATTCCTACTTATTTTTGCCTTCAAATAGCTTTTGGCAGAACATTTGAATTTTGACAATCTATAAGCTATTTTTAGCCTGTCTTGGTCTTCATAGGTTTGACACATCTTAATGAGTTGACTCTAATTTTTTTGTCCTTTAACAATGTCTTCATGAGTTAGATAACATTGAAATGATTTTTATAAAGCATAGTCCTAATTCCAATAACTTGATAAACGATTTATACTTCCCTCGTATATTTTTACATTGTTTTGGAATAATTCATAAATATATTATTGCTATTTATTTATTTAACTATGGATTTGACAATTTAATTGTTAAAACTACCATTTCTCCAATGGTCAAGGTACTTTTTCATTTTTTCCTCCCCTATGAGAAGTCTTGGAATGATACGTTTCATTTATATATTTGTTTGTAATCCATAAGCTATTTTTGGTTTGTCTTTCTTCATAGGTTTGACATGTTCAATCTTCTTGTTCTTTGACAATATCCTCATGAGTTAGATAACATTGAAATGATCTTTATAAAACATAAATCTAATTTCAATCACTTAATATACGATTTATATTTTTATCGTATATTTTTACATTATTATGGCATAATCCCCAAATACATTTTCACTATTTATTTATTTAACTAAGGAAATGACAATTTAATTGTTAAAACTACCATTGCTCCAATTGTCAAAGGCACTTTTTCCATTTTCCTCCCCTATGAGAGGTCTTGGAGTGAGTAGGTTTCATTTATTTATTTGTTTATAAATTATTTTATTTTTTTGAGCTAGATTGCATAAATACTAAGGGTGTGTTTGGTTGCATGGAATCCTATGCCATGGAAATTCATGAGGGGACCACTATATTTTAGGCTAAATTAATATATCACTCCACATTTACCATTTGACCACCATTTGATTTTGTGATCAATGGTGGGAATGGAAGTCCCATGAACATGGAAATCACATGCCTTGGGGTGTTCATGGGACTTTCATTCCCACCATTGATCACAAAATCAAATGGTGGATGTGAAGTGATATATCAATTTAGCCTAAAATGTAGTGGTCCCCTCATGAATTTCCATGGCATAGAATTCCATGCAACCAAACACACCCTAAATTAAACAAACCACATAATTTGTTACAGCCTTAGATCCATCATGGGCTTCAAAATTAAATTGTCTAGGAACAAAAAAAGAAAAGAAGATAAATTTAAAATGTGTCCTTAAACTGAGATGCAAAAACGCACTGAAAGTATGTCTCCTCCCAAGCTGAGTTTGAGGTCATTCAATAGCTTTTAGAGCGGCATAAAACTCTGCTTCAAAACTACCGTGGACACTCACACCCAAGCTTCCACGAGCTTCAAAGATTCTGGATCCATGTTTGCTGACATAATTAAATCAGTCCAAAGGTACTTTGTGTGGTCATCATGAGAGACCAACATCAGCAAATATGAGTATTGCTTGTTCTGTATAATGTCTGCTGCTAGTTCTAGTCATGTTGAATTGTTTTGATACTTCCTGCTGGTCTTGCTTTAAGGTCTGATCTCGTTTGTGGAAGGCATTCTCACCTCTACTCCACATTCTCCAAGTTTGCCTGCTTGTAATCTGTGGATTTGGTTCAACCTGTTGGAAACATTTCACGTTTCTAGCCTGCCAAAACCATCAACAACAATATCAACCTTACTAATAATTAGGCCAATATCTAGATGATTTTGAATGAGCAGCAGCCAAATAAAATCAAAGATAGAACCATTGTATTTGATTTTTACATAAATATGGTATTAAGACAAATATTTTTTCCTTTTCCTTTTATGTGAAATGACATCCTTATTTTTTGTCTTCGAATACCCCCCTTAAATTGTAGAGACGACCTTGCCTAATGCCTTCAACTCTTTTCATCGGAAGGCGTTATCTTCTACATAATATACATGAGAGTCTTCAGAATCAGGGACGCTTAAAGGTCTCATGATTCACTAATGAAGCACAAACAACATTTCACTAAAAGACCATCAGATTTCGTTATTTTTTTTCCTTCTCTTTTTCAATGGTTTTAAATTTTGCAACTCTGCCAATATATTGAGGTGAGATTTGGCAGGCACATTATCCAATTTGTGACAATCAATCAATCAAATAACAAACTGAAATACAAAGTATTTTTCCCCATTACCAATTTAGGTTTTTTTCTTTATTACATGATTAATTGAAAAGTTAGGAAAAAAAACTCAATCAAATTAAGGTTATAATTTTGATTTTATTTATAATGTCTAATACTAAAGAGATACTACATGGATTGTGATGCCATAACAATCAACAATTATATTGACAGGTGCAGACTAGGGGGAGACCAGGCTTTGCATCATGTTCGCAGTATCCCACGCCGTTTGAATGTGTTGTCTTACATTGTTGCGAGCAAGCACCTGCGCTTATGCACGGTCCCAAGGTACTGTAACATGTATTTGCATTCACTGTACCTAATGTTATAAGATTCATACACATCATTAGAACAAATTCAAACTCGATGCGCTTTTGGAAGAATTCTAATATATGTTTAATTGAAACTTTGAATATCAAATAAATATGTTGAGACCCTTAAAAAACACATAAATTCACACGTGAAATGGTCGAACCCTGGCAAGAAGTATATTTGCTCATCCTAAAATAAAATTAAATAGGTAATTGGAAAAGATGAGAATATTGCACAGAAAGAGAAAACCAAACACACCTAAGACAATAGCAGCAAGGAGAACAAAGATGCAAAAATGGGTAATTGAGACTAGCTTAGCCATCTTAAATCTTGAGACTCTTAATTTGTAAATGATAAGAAACCTGCCTACTGAACACATATTTATATGTCAGTCAAAGGTTGATTTGCTTTGGATAATAAAAGTCAAAACAATGACTTTTTGAAGCTTTCTAAGGTTTCAAGAAAATACTGCTCAAAAAAAACTTCTTAATTTGTGAATTATGTTGAAAGTATTTTAATAATTGGAACACTATCTAACGGCAATGAGATTAATGTGTTGTGAACAGTTTGACCAATTTTTGTAACTTTCTTATTCTTAGAGTCAACATTTATACTACAAATCAGTTAGGTGTTTTATTATTTATAAGGATTTGGAAATAAAATGAAAATAAGACCGAGAGTTGAGGTTGAGATTCATTCTCTACAATGGCTTGTTTGAAAATGTGAAACATATAGAATGACAAAAAAAAAAAAAAAAAACATAAAACTTAAAATGAGTGGAATAAAGAAATTATTTGTGTTCTCAAAATGAAAATTTTCATAACTATCTACATAGTTGTCGAATTTTTGTAAAGTTGGTATTGTTGGAATGCATTTTTTGAAGATTTTCCAATACAATCATTGATTAATACAAATGCATGTTTGTAAATATGAAGTATGCAAAAGGGCAAAAGATAAGGAATGTAAAACTTAAAATGAATGGAATGTACATGTGGCAGAGAGAGAAAATTTGTGTTTTCTTTTATTGTATTGAATATTGTCATAATTATCTATAGGGCTGAACAGGAAACTGATCAAACCGATTAAATCGACCGAACCGATCTAAATCGAACCAATCGGTTCGGTTTAAATTCGGTTCGGATCGGTTTCGGTTTTAAAAAATTCAAAACCGAAGTAGTCGGTTCGGTTTTCGGTTTCTATGTGATTTTAACCGACCAAACCGAACCGACCGAATATATATAATAAATAATATATATTTTATATATAAATAATACAATATGTTTAAAATAGTTGATCGGTTCGGTTTTGATTCGATTTTAGTCGGTTCGGTTCGGTTACAGTTTGCATAAATTAGAATCGGTTCGGTTTCGTTAATGGTTGGTTCGGTTTCGGTTTGAAAATTTTAAAACCGACCTAAGTCGGTTCGGTTCATGGTTTAGGTGAAAAACCAAACCGTCGATTCGGTTTTCAGCCCTAATTATCTACATAGTTGTCAAATTTTTAGTAAAATTAGTATCTTTGGAGCATATTTTTGAAATATTTCCAATACAATCAATAATCAATACAAACGCTTAAAATTTTAACATATGTATTTTATGTTAGACAAAACATCAAATACATTTGACGCCGTAAGTATATTCAATATTTTCTCGAAGGAAATAACTAAATGTTCATTCAAACCAAGATTGCGAACTTCATATATTGACGAAGTCAAAGTTTGGGGAGAACTCACTTCTACAGTTTGAAAATGTTTTTTTTTTCTTTCTTAATTTCAATCGAATTTAATCCTAATGCTATGATCCACTTCCTATAGTGCCAATGACACAAGTAATAATATGCTAGTCTATATAATAGGTATAGACTATTTGACACCACTTCTATATAATAGGTAGAAACTATTTTCTCCCACACCACCACCTAGTTTTTTTCTCTATCATACCACCCCCTTTTGTCCCACACAACCACCTATTTTCCACACCATCAAACTCAAACATGCATAAACTCTCTCTCTCCCTGCCAAATTCATCTTCTTCCCCCCACTTGACTGAGTTTCCCACTTCCACAACCATCACTCTCTCCCTCATTATCTCAACAGTTTCCCTAAAATTGGAATCATTTTTCCCCGTTCGTAGTTGGTCTCATTCAAACAAAATGAAGGGTATTGCCCCTGAAAACAGTATATTGTCCCCGACTTTGGGCAAATTTATTTGCACAATTGATACCAATTCTCAAGCTCATCAAAATTGTACTACTCTTAGTTATCTAATCAATACAATTTGAATGAGTTAAAAATGTTTGAATAGAGCAAGTTGTGGTCATTTTACAACAATCACTCAAATTTGTCCGACAAAGAAAACATGTATTGTCTTTGACTTTGGGCCAATTTATACTAATGATACATGAAATCGTCCACCGATCATTGCCATACATGTGGCTCAAGTCACCATAAATGCTGGAGAGTTGTTATGAAGGCTTAAGTCGTCATAAATATTGATGTACCGTTACGAATGATATGGAGGGAATCATTCTCATTTCAATGAAGGAGGAGACCGTTACAATAAACGTCCCCCTTCATTGCGCCAATCGAGATTAAGTCATGCACACAATTAAATGCAGGCATCAATTCACTCATTAAATAAGGTAAAGAAAAATGTATGAACAGTGGACTCAACTGACTCTCAACTTGATTCGAGAGAGGTCAATTTGACTTTCCTATCTATACTATGCAACTCTAACTGAGTATTGTCCAGATTTACTTCCTTATTCAAACATAGTTGCTGACTTAAGCATCGAAATGCATTCGATCACCAAAAAGGTGGTCCTTAGTAGTCTAACATCTGTTTTGCAAGTCAAATTCACAGGAGAACGATTTTTGGATGCATCATACCCTCAATTGAAACCGATTATCAAAACACAAACAATTATATTACTCTGAGTTATTTTATAAAAAAATTTTGAATCAGTTAAAAATGTTACGAATTTGAGCAAGTTATGATCATTTTACTAAAATCACCAAAATCTGCATAGCAAAAAAATTGAGATTGATTCTCAAGATGATCAAAATACAAACATTATATTGCTCTGAGTTATCTTACAAACAAATTTTGAATTAGTTAAAAATATTGTGAATTGAGAAAGTTATGATTATTTTACTAAAATCACTCAAATCTGTCCAGTAAAGACCAAGTCGCAAAGTATCATGCGAATGTAAGTCTCTTACTCGCATGATCCACTGCGAAGGCGAGTTTTCTGCTTGCATGTGCCGCTGCGAGGGCCAATTTTTTTGTTCGTATACACACCACCGCTAGTGGGGAACCTATCATCTCACATGTCACTACAAGGGCAATTATAAAAAAATAATAGAAGGGCCAGGGGCGGTGCAGCCAGTGATTGCATTCCAATGAGGTTGGGAAGGAGGGAGAAAACGACAGTTGATGATAATGGGAGGGAGAGAGACATCATTGCAAGGGGAAGTAGGACTCTCACCCTAAATTCATCGACATTGACTTTTGTTTTTTTAACACAAATTGTGTTTATGATGGTGTGGGTTAGCAAGTAAAAAAATCAAAAAATACGTAAAAATGACTTTTAAGGTCCAACTTTTCACCAAATAGATCATTTAAATATTGTAGTTGATGTAACGGCTAATTTACCTACTTTTATGATCAACAATGACTCTTTTATTAACCCATGCTAACCCATAAAGTTATGACATATAGACATATTTACCCTTATACATATTTACCATTCCTAAACAAATAGAAAACATACTTTACACTTTTATTACCAACAAGAACTTTTATTTATTAATGATTCTAATTATGACAGCCAATTGCTTTCACTGATTGGGTAGGTTATATAGGTTGATGATTTTTGGCATTAATTTCTCCAATCACTCTCCAAACATATCTAATAGAGTCAAAGGTATCACATTTTCTGATTATTTATTTATTTATTTATTTATCACTATTATTATTATTATTATTATTATTATTATTATTATTATTATTGTGTATGTATGAGGGAGAGGGATGATTTCAATTCTAAAATATCAAAGTGCTTGCCTCTTAACTCAAATTGTTAATAACCCTAAAACTTGAAACTTGAATTAGTTAAAAATGTTGTGAATTGAGTTATCCTGTTAAAAATGTTGTGAATGAGCAAGTTGTGATTATTTTATAAAGACAACGACTACTCCACACCACCAAAAGAGTTCCTAAATAGAGCAAGTTGTGAATTGAGCAAGTTATGAATTGACGGTCTGTTATGTGCTAAATAGAGTTCCTAAATCGAAAAGTAAAACTTCTCCTTATGAGATTTTGAAAAATAGACAACCAAACTTGTCATACTTCAAAACTTGGGGTTGTTTAGCCTATGTTAGAATTCCTGATCCTAAAAGGAACAAGCTTGCCAATAGGGCTTATGAGTGTGTATTCATAGGCTATATCGTTAACAGCAAAACCTATAGATTCTATAACCTAATTGATCACGTTATCATAGAATCGAACGATGTTGATTTCTATGAACATAGATTTCCTTTTATTTCGAGGAATAGTGGGGGCACATCCTCTAATAACGTGCCTATGATCAGGATGAATGAAAATGATAAAGCAACATAATCTGAGACTAGGAGAAGTAAACGAAAATGAACATCTTAAAACTATGGCCTCGATTTCTATGCCTTTACAGTAGAGGAGGATCTCCTTAACTTTCAAGAAGCCTTATCTTCTATAGATGCCAACTTTTGGGAAGAGGCTATTGATGATGAAATGGACTCTCTTGAGTCTAATAGAACTTCGCATTTAGTTGACTTGCCACCAGGTTGCAAGACAATAGGTTGTAAGTGGGCATTTAAGAAGAAATTGAAACCCGATGGAAATATTGAAAAGTTTAAGGCTCGTCTTGTAGCCAAAGGGTTTAGACAGAGAGAAAATGTTGACTTCTTTGACACATATTTTCCTGTTACTAGAATTACATCTATTCGAGTGCTAATTTCTCTTGTTGCAATACACAATCTAATATTGCATCAAATGGATGTTAAGACTGTTTTTTTTAATGGTGATTTAAAATAAGAAATTTACATGGACCAACCTGAAGGTTTTGTAATTCCAGGGCAATAAAATAAAGTTTGCAAACTAGATAAATCACTTTACGGTTTGAAACAAGCTAAATCTGAAAGTGAACGAAAGTGACAAATGCATTTGTTATACATCTGAAAATGGCATTTGCACTATTATATGTCTATATGTGGATGATTTGCTTATCTTTGGTTCTAATATTCATGTCGTGAATAAAGTGAAATTTTTATTGCGTGCGAACTTTGATATGAAAGACCTTGGAGAGGCGAGTGTAACCATTGGTATTAAGATTACTAGGTCTTAAAAGAGAATTTCTTTGGATCAATCACACTATATTGAGAAGATCCTAAAGAAATATAATTACTCTGACTGTAAACCTGCATGTACTCTTAATGATCCTAGTGTAAAGTTGTTCAAAAACACCAGTAATGGTGTTAGACAATCCGAGTATGTGAGCATCATTGGTAGCCTTCGATATGCTACCGATTGCACTAGGCCCGACATAGCTTATGATGTGGGACTACTATGCAGATTTACCGGTAAACTTAGTATAAAACATTGACATGCTATTGAAAGGGCCATGAGGTACCTAAAGATGACTAAGAACCTTAGATTACACTATCAAAAGTTTCCCGCTGTCCTTGAAGGATATAGCGATGCTGATTGGAACACCCTCTCAGATGACTCCAAAGCCACTAGTGGCTATATTTTCAATATACCTGGTGAAGTTTTTCTTGAAATCAAAGAAACAGACTATTCTGGCACAGTCCACAATGGAGTCAGATATGATAGCACTAGCCATGGCTAGTGAGGAAGCAGGTTGGTTAAGAAACCTGCTAGCAGATATCCCTGGGAAAGACCGATATCAACTGTCTTGATCCATTGCGATAGTACCCGCGGCTATTACAAAGATACAGAACCGTTATTATAACGGCAAGAGACAACAAATACGTCGTAAGCACAGTACGGTTAAAGAGTTTCTATTTGTTAGAGTAGATCATGTACGTATTGATGAGAACTTGGCTGATCCTTTGACGAAAGGATTAGCTAGAGAGAAGGTTTTCAAAACCTCGAAAGGAATGAGACTTATGCCCTTAGATTGATGAGTTATTCATGATGGTAACTTGACCTATAGACTGGAGATCCCAAGAAATAGGTTCAATGGGTAATAACAAGTCGTGAATGATATGATGCGAATCATGTTGACCTTATAGTAATTCCATTCCTAGATTGAAGCATGAGTTTCTGAAGCGATAGTAGGATGAGTTAAAAATTCTTAATGAGATCTATACTCTATGTGGAGTGGAGTATCTAGCTACAGGAATACTCTTGATAGGCTCACCTAAGTGATTATGGAAGTATGGCCGCTTCCTATGGAATTCGTGGGCAAAATTTTTAGAGCCTTCACTATACTCGGATATACGTGCATGGCCTTAAAGCATGGTCTATTTAGACTTCACCCTGGTAAGGTTGTCCGTGTAATGTTGTTAGAGATAAGGTTTAGAACTACGAATTACTCTAGTATAATCTAAATCATTCACAATACGCAAGAGTTCAAGTTGAAAGACACTTTTGTTTATGCACAATCTTATATTTATAGATTGCTCGATGAAGAAATGTTTTTTTTTAAATTCAAGTGGGGGATTGTTGAAACATTAGTTTGAATTTTAAAAACAAAATGGTTTCTTAACTTTGAATCTCTCTCTATATTGTTTAGTCTCATATCCTCTATGTAACTCACTTTGGAGGAGTTAATAAGGATAGTGTTTGGATTTGGTGAAAGATGGAAGAGATAGACCAATGTTGGTCCACTCCACTCATGCGCCACCGTTGTTCGACCGAGTCGGGTTGGGTTGAATTGAGATGAAAATTTTATTTTTGAAAAATAAAATATATTTTTCTTTATTTGCTTCAAAGAACAAGACTGAGTCAGAAGAGACCCATTCTTTTCTCCGTGATTTTTGCAGCCTTTTAAGGCATGTTTTCTCTCAAAAAGATATTCTCTCAACCTATAAATACTAGCGTTACTTCTTTTTGGTGTTTCTTTAGTGATGCTAATGAGTTTAATTTGATGGAATCGTGTGTAAGTCATCATTAGAAGAGATAGGTACATGATATTTAATAAAGATGATGAAGATTATAACTTATGATATGCTCTTTACAGCACAACTAAGATTTTGTATCCAGACTAAAAGCTATTCTAAGTATCGTTTCTGAAGAGCAAAAGGCTCTGTCTTTACAGAAAAATCTATGCAGAGAATGAGAAAAAATATATGGTAGTCCCAAGTAACTTCATGAGAAGTATGTTCACTACTGCTTTGTGCAATAGAGGATCTGAAAACCTACAATGAAAAAATTCTCAAGTTCTCTGACTCCATGAACAAGGCAATAAAGCTAGACTCTCTCTAAAATCAAGCTTAATGCAGTTCTTCTCTTTTACATATGTTTTGACTACCAGTCTACCATGACCTCTATATGCATTGTAGTGTTGTTGATCTGTTTATTAATCATTGGGAGCGATAATAATAACAACATAAAATAAAAGTAAATAAATAATAGAGTCGGAGATGAAAGAAATGAGCCCTTTTAGCCGTTGAGGAAAGGGGCGAGGGGGGTGGGTATTACCACTCATCCCCCTCGAGATTCTTGAGGTTGTGCATCTCGAGAGCATAGGTGCACATCTCGAGGGGAATGAGCGGTCACACTCACCCCCTCGCCCGTTTCCTCGCCATTTAGAATTTTCTGAAAGAAATAGAGGAAACCCTTTCAAGCAGTTAGTTCACTGGCAATATGGGTTTATGACTCATACTATCAAAATCAGTTGATTTTTAGGATGCGCGCTGTCATATTTTCCTTTTCACTTTTATATGTTTCTTGAATTGTGGAAAAGTATATTATGGCTTGCAATACCTTTTTTTTAAAGTCTCTCTAGTAATGATGATGTGTTTACAGAATCGGCTGTAAAGACGTTTTCTAACATCCACACCAAAGATTTTAGCCTTTGTCCCCGAAAATTCAATAGAACTAAGAAAGCAAACAAAAGATACAAAGGCTGAGTTTGTTTATAGTCTAGGTTTGTTTTGGTGAATTCTTTTTTTTGTGAGAGTTTGTTTCAGTATTTGCTTTTAATTTTGTTTCATTTATATAAAGGTTTAGGGGTCCTTAAAACCCATCTCAATTTAAAAAAAAAATACCTTTTTTTTTCTTCATATTGGATCAGTATTTAAAAAACATTACATATATCAAATACATCATTAGTATGCTAACATTAAGAAAACTAAAAAAATGTTCCAAACTCTCTGAATAATTTCATATTGGACACCATTCCTTTCATCACTGCCCTAATGTATCCCTACAACACACCATTCATTGTATTAGTACGTAGCAATAAGAAAAATCATACACAAAAAAGACAATGTTGAATAAGAAAAATGACACATAATACAGACTGTCAAGAGCATTTTGTCACTGTTCATTGAATGCTTGAAATTTAACTATAACCGTCACCATCATTATTAAATATCAGACCGTACTCCAACTTATCCTAATTCTTTGGGCATAAATTGATTTCAACTATTTTACTTTGTAATGGTTACAAGATTATTTTAATTTGGATATTAATCATTAGTATTTAAATGTTTGGGTTTTATAATCTCATTGGATGTCATTCATTTGTTGACACATTTTTATTTATTTAATTAAAAACAAATAAAATTTTATATATTGATTTTTGTAAAAAAAAAAAATACCTCATTTGTAACACATCTAGGTGTTGCTAATATTTGAATACTGTAGCATGCTACAGTGCCATTGGCAACATTGAACAACTGTTACGAAATTTGAAGGTTGTAACACATCGAAGTATTACTAATATTTGTAATGCCTTGATTTGCAAGATTTGTGTGGTATTACAAATTTTTTTAGAAACAAAGCTAGTGTGTTACTGATTACCCATTTTGGTGTAATGAGTGATAAAAAAAAAGGATCCATAAATTTAGCTTTTTGATTAAAATGGGGGATGGTTGATCCTCATTTTTACTTTTACTCTTGGAGATGCTCTAAGTAGAGGTAATAGTTGGATGGTTTTGTTTTTTATTCAGATTGTATTGTTGGTTTTTGCCACAAAATAGAACATCGTGACATCTCTACTATCTATAAAGCCAAGACTCTTTAAGTAACTACCTCACTTTTTGGACAATTTAGACCCGAATTATTTAAAAAATAACTTAGTTTGATTTTGATTTTGATTTTGTTGAATTTGTTTCTAATTTTTAAGGGTATTAAAGACTTTTTCAATTTATTCCATTTTTAAATGTTGAATCTTTTTAAATTAATAATTACCCGCTATTCTAACCATTGTCAATTTTTTTAATAATTAGCAAAACAAGAGTTATTTAATTTTGTTCATCAAAGAGAAAATATAAATTATGTCATCTCAATCTTTGATTTAGGAAACTACAAAAAAAAAAAAGTCTTCATGTATGATTTTATAAACTATAGAAAAATTGTGTGGACTATAAATTTCACATTGATGAAACAATCAGCAAATAGTATTTAAATAAAATGTAAAATAATGTAAAAATAAAAATGTATATATTGGACTTTATTCCGACCTCTTTTGATTGCTTGACTATATATATTACAAATTTTGAGTATTTTATTATGGTAACTTTAAGAGTGATTTGAGTGTTGATAATTTATGTCAGATTTTACAATATATTTTTATATTATTATTTCATTGTCATTCAATCTTTTTATCCGATGATTTTTTTTCTAATGTAACATATTTACGTATTATAACACTTGTATCGTGCGTATTGCCGGATTCTATCAAATGGAGGGACATATATCTAACTATGAACTATGTATGGGAATAAGAAAAACACAATTCATGTAGTTAATCAATTAACATAATTAAGAGAACTAAATAGAGACTGCTGAATAGGATATTATAATGTAACAAACAAAAATAACTCACATAATGACATCGATTGAAAAATGTTAATGGGGCATTTGACAACTAAAAGCATAATCACTTTTACTTATTTTTATAACACTCATGCTACAAAATATGTAGTTATTTTGGCAGTAAGTTTAGCAAATGAATTTGTATGAGAGAGAAAATGTGAAGAACATGTTTTACAAAAATATAGTTTAACTATTTAGAAGCGAAATTGCTTTTTAAAAAAAGAAGCTACAAATTTTAGAAAAAAATAACTAATAAAAAGTAGAAGTTACTGATGAATTCATACTTAGGTAGTTTTTTTTACCCTTAAACAAGAACGATATTGATCCCAAAAACACTTTGGTTGCTTTCGCCCAAAACACTGTATCAATACTTTTTATAACAATGAGATATTACAGTGACGGCAAAAGAGTCAGAGATCAACAATTGTACTGGCAGGAGCAAACTAGGGGTAGACCAGGCTTTGCATCATATTCGCAATATCCTATGCCTTTGGAATGCGCCTTGCTACACTGTTCCCTGCAAGCGCCTTCACTTGTGCAAGGTCCCAAGGTATCATAACATTCTTTTGCGTTCACCGTACCTAATATACAACAAAAGATTTAAAACATCACAACAAGAAGTTTAAATTCAATTAGTTTTGGGGATTCAAGACTTCTCACATATATCTTCAAACCATCTAAATTTTAAAAATCAAATTTGATAACTTTTGATACAAGTTCCTCATTTGCATATCACAATAGAAATTTGTAGAGAAGAAAATAATTAGAACAAAAACGATGCTTGAGAGTCGAGATAAAATACCTGAGGCGAAGATGAGAACCAAGAAGAAAAATGTGGGAAGAAATTTCACCATTTTGTTCTTATAAGACTTGCTGCAAATGGTGTTCCTTAAGAGTTTGGAGCTTTGTAATGTTATATAAATAGAAGATATTTTATTTTGAATGAATTATTATTATCAATAATGTTTCTCTTGATTCTAGGTCGTAGGAATTCTCTTGCAAATCATAGTTGTCATAATTAACTTATAAGAAATGGTCAAGGTCAGGATCATCAACCTTTGGCTCATACGTAAAGATATTACTAGGGTGGTTTTTTTTTCCTTTTCGGAACAGACTGTTGGCTCTTACCATAAAATAGAACATCATGACATCTCTACTATCTATAAAGCCAAAACTCCTTTTAAGTAACTACCTCACTGTTTGGATAATTTAGACTCCGATTATTTTGAAAATAATGTAATTTGATTTTGATTTATAATTTCTAAGGGCGTGAAAGTCTTTTCAAATTATTCTTACCACCATCAATTTTTTTTTTAATAATTAGCAAAACAAGAGTTATTTAATTTTGTCCATCAAAAAGAAAAATAAATAATGTCATTTCAAATCACATTCTTTGATTTAAGGAACTACAAAAAATCTCCATCTATGATTTCATATACTATAGACAAAATGAAAAATTATGTGCACTATAAATTTCAGGTGATGAAACAATAATCAAACAGTATTTAAACAAAATGTAAAATGTTATAAAAATAAATAAATATAAATTGAATTTTATTCCAACCTCTTTTGATTGCTTGACTATATATATTATGTTTTTTTCAGTATTTTATTATGGTAATTTTAATGATAATTTGAGAGTTGATAATGCTAAAGTGTATATGTCTAGGTTTTATAAGATTTATGAAAGGTTTTAATATTTCAGTTTTTCATTGTCATTCAATCATTTTATCTGATGAATTTATTTTTTGATGTAACATATTTACATATTCTAACACGCGAATCGTGTGTGGGTTACTTGATATTATAGAAAATCAACTTGGATTGATTGTTTCAAAGATATTGGTGGAAGAAAAAATCAAAAACAAAAATAATATGGATTAATATAGTTGGATACATATTTTTAACAAGAATTTTTTTAATAAAATAAATCATCCATCGACTATTAATTTTTTTCATTTTTTTAATATCAAAGATTAGTTTTATTATTCACGCACAACGCGCATGCAGGTTTACTAGTACATGTTAGTTTAATCTGAAGAAGGCTTAGCAAGGAGATACACTATCGTCACTACAAAAAAAATTGCTTAATAGCTACAAATATTAGAGACGGTAGTCTGATTTCGTCTCTAATTAAAAGATTTGCGACGACAAAATGTCGTCACTAATGCTTTTGATAGCTGACCGGGACCATAATCATAAAAATTATGCTTGTGACGGAAAAACCGTGGCTAAATTCATAACAAACCATAGCTAATTAAAGCATTTGCGACGGTATATTAGTTGTCGCTAAGTTTTACAAAAAAAAAATTGGTAGCTACGATATAAACCGTCCCTAATGGATTTTTTTGAAAACAAATCTATTATACACAAAAAACATTTAGCCACAGTATATTAGCTGTCGCTTTACAAATAAAATTTGGTTCCTACGGTATAAGCCATCTCTAATTGACTTTTTTGAAATATATACAAAAAAAATATTTGGGATGGTATATTAGCCATCCCTAATTTTGCTTTTGGTATCAATCTATAGGATAATCCAATGGATGCGATCTGATCTTATCTTTGCTATTTTCTTTGTTATGATCAACGGATTAGGATAATCCAAAGGATGAGCCCTAATTTTTGCTTTTTTCTTTGTTTCTCTTCAGAGTCAAAGAAGGAGGAGGAGAATCTAAGAGGGAGCTAAAGGAGAAAGGAGAAGAAAAAAATAAGAATAAGAGGAGGAGGAGGATGATTCGGGCAAAGAAGAAGGAGACACTAGTCTGAGTGTAGATGGGGTGGAAACAAGAATGATCGAGATCGAGAGACTAATGTGCAAGGGTTGCTAAGATGCAGATGGGATTTTTAGGGGTGGACAAAGTCGGTTCGGTTCGATTTGAGGCCCAAACCGCTTTCGAATCATTTTCAATCGGTTAGTCCAAATCCAAAACCGAAGCCGATTTTGTATATGGTAAATCCTAAAATTTGATTGGGCCGAAATTCGGTTCGGTTGGGCTGAAAATTCAGTTTTAACTTTTTCAACACCCATTTTGACAGGCCCATTTTGAGCCCAAATGAAAATTGACAATGAACTTTTTCTTTGTCTGTGTCTTTCTCAAACGCAAAGATCTATCCACCAAAAATAAACAATCACAAAAGCAATCAGTACATGGTTTCCTCGCTGATTTAAGGCTGGTTTCGCCGCTATTTAGAATTTCTGCAAGAAGAAATGGAAACAGAAAGATTGGGTTTTCGTTTTAAGGCTGGTTTCTTCGCTGATTTAAGGTCGGTTTCCTCTTCTGGTTTCCTCGCTGATTTAAACAACCAAAGATCTCTTCTGGTTTCTTCGCTGATTTAAGGCTGGTTTCCTCGCTGATTTAAACCATTGGAATTCCTGGTTTCTTCGCTGATTTAAGGCTGGTTTCTTCGCTGATTTAAGGTCAGTTTCCTCACTGATTTAAACAACCAAAGATCTCTTCTGGTTTCTTAAATTTTAAACAACCAAAGATCTCTTCTGGTTTCCTCGCTGATTTAAGGCTGGTTTCCTCACTATTTAGAATTTCTGCAAGAAGAAATGGAAACAGAAAGATTGGGTTTTCGTTTTTGTCTTTGGGGTGTGATACAGTGCGACAGTATGCAACATATGCACCAATCGATCGGTTCGGTTTTTAGTCGGACGATTTAAAATTGTGAACCGCTTCCAAACCGTTTGAAACCTGTTTCAGTTCGTTTTACAGATTCTTTTATCATTTCTTATTCGGTTCGGTTACCGAACCGTATTTAATAACCGGTTCGGTCGGTTAACTGAAATTAATTCGGTTTATGCCCACCCCTAGGATTTTTATAGAACCCCATTTTTATGGTTTCATATTAGGTTTGTTGTAGCATTAAACTATATGTAACACATATTCAAATGTTTATCATGTTGAACCCTCTGTTGTATCCAAATTTTCAAAGCCGCCAGTGGCATGACAACTCAACGGTTAGAGCTTGGTGGATGGTACCACTAGGTCATGGGCTCAAACCCAGCTTGTGGCAAATTTAGTGGGTTCTGAGATCCTATATAACCCTGCTCGCCTTTCCAAAAAAAAAAATTTCAAAGCCATTAAGCTTAGTGTTGTGTGATTTTGTGTTTGCTACAACATTGGCAGTGTGTTAGTTTTTACATTCTACTTAGAATACTTCTTTATGTCTCTAAACTGATTTATTTGTGCAGTCCCTCAACCAATTTGATGAGCTTCCAGATGATTTTGATCCAAGTGGGAAGCTTCCTGGGTCATTTGATGATGGCGACCCACAAACTACAAATCTTTATGTTGGAAATCTCTCACCACAGGTGTCATTACTTGTATCAATGGATCAAATTTATTATATAAGTGATAAGAAAGATAAACTTTGGATATGGTATAGTAAATTCTTTTATATTAGTGTTTTAAATGTTCTTTTGTTTTGCATCTGCTTATTTTTCTACTGAGCTTTGCTAGGGAGCGAACCACTCATCCTCTTCGAGATGAGTGACGCGACCCCTAGAATTTTCGTTTCTACTCTCTTTTTGTCTACAAATGATCTATCTGTCATTTAATTTATAGTGGTAAGAATGATGAATTCTTTATCGGTTTACGTCCATTGTGCTAGTTGACGCTAAAAGAAGCGAAGTTCCTTTGAGGTTTAATTGTTCTATTCGAGGAATATGAAAATTGAAGGAATCTATGTAGCGTTAACATTTCTTATGGTGTGCACTTTAAATGTCTCCAGCATACTTTCTTTTCTCTCTGTCTGGAGATAACAAATACTTTTGAGGGCCAACCTTTTCACTCCTGCTATGAGAAGGAAGTGAAACTTTCTCATTTCCATGATGCACTTCACTGGTCCTGCTGCTTGTCTTTGTTTGATCATCAGCCGAAGTTTCACAACATATCACATGAAATTCAATTTGGAAAATAGTAAGGATTTACTTGCATGTTTCAGTCTGTAAATCTCGGTCTGATGTCATATCCTACTTGAACTTATGCCTCTGCGTGGATGATTTTTGGACATCTGCAGATGAAGGAATGAAATAAAATGGTTAACATGTTATTTCAGTTGTGCATAGTACTTCACTCCTTGGGTCAGATATATATATTTTTTTAATAATAAGAATACTAGGCTTTTTATTACTTGAAAAAATCTTTTACATCAGTCAGGAGTACATGACGACTTTACCGATAAAAAGAACCAGAGAACTTACATCATAGCAAATCCAAAATAAATAGTGACCAAACCCCTAGATCAATGTCTTATACTTGTTGTTATTTTTCTTCATTCTAGATGATCGACGAGGATATACCTTGATGTCTTTGAAGTCTGTCGCATGAAATCTTTTCGATATTCGAATTTGGTCTGTCTTTAAACCTGACACTACTCTTGACCTAATGGTGTATTCATCCAAATCTTCTTCTTCTGAACTGATTGTATTCAAATATCGGTATTGGTCTCCATTTCGGTTTCGCTGTTAGCGCTACGAAACCAAATAGTTAATATGTTTTATATTTGGTGCTTCAAGTACTATTGCATCCACTAAAAGTTTCGTCATCTTGTACAATACCCGCATCTGCTGGAAACCCTACCTTCTGATCATGCACCTTGTCACCACTCTGAACGCAATCTGAGCACCAACGTGAGCTCCACTGCCAGAGCCATAGACAAACCCACCAGTCAATATGATCATCCCTCAGCTACTGCATCCTCCTTTGTTGGCCTGGAGTTGCTGCCTGGAATCGTTGCATTTATCTGTAAAGAAGCATTCCCACTGCTCGTCTTTTCCCTGGGCTAGAGATCCCGACATCCCCGCCTACAGCCTTGGTCGAAACTCCCTGCGCCCTCCCTGGTTCCAATTGGTGAACATACTCGTACGCTCTCTGTTGCGGCCTTGGAGCTGCTACCTGAAGCATTATCACATTCTTGCATGAAAGCTTGGTCATCATTCGCATTTTTCCTAGGGATCAACTTCTTTGGATCATCATCTATAGCATTTGATGTTCTGTTCACCAAACCAACTATTGGTGACGCGACTTGCTCTGACAAAGCAAACTCTGTTATTGGCAGAACACGCTTTGGCTGGGACGAAGCAAGCCCTGAAATTGCCTCTCCTTGTTTTTGAATCGCTTTTGCAATCTCAACCGCTGTGTACCGCCGCCTCAAGAAGTCTGTCCTCCGTTGTTTCTGGCTCTACCATGTCACTGACTGGATCCTTCGTCTTACAAGGCAATTGATGATTCATTAGATTACTCTCGTCTTCAACTATGGTCTCCGTAAGTGACTCGAATTTGTTTGACAACATGACATTTCCCGAATCTTTGACCATCGGCCTCTCAGCACCAACGTCCTTCTGGATTTCCTCACCCTGATCATTCTTTACACCACTAGTGCCAGCTTCTGGCGTTGAAATTTTATTTTTTTTAACCACTGGGACATATTGTTGCTTGAGGACTTTGACTTCCACCTTTTATTTCTCAGTCTCTCTTCTTTCACCAAGTTGAGTGTTCTCATATTGCCCTTATGACCTAACTTTTTTCTGCAATAATCCTCCTAATGTCCTAGCAATGAGCAATAATCACAATATTTGAAACCCGGATATTCAATCATTTTCCAAAAGCCTCTATTGTTAAATCTATCTATCCAAATTCTACTCGGTAACTTTTCCGCCAAAGTCATCTCCACGCAAACACGAGCATAACTCGGGCGTGAAAGACATCGAGTATGATCATCCATGCTCAAAAAGACACCAAAAGAGTTCACAATTGCTTTCAAAAGAGGGGGATGAATAAATGCAAAGGCAAGTTAAGCAACTCTACCTATAGTGGAACCGATATCGGGTCCACTTTCAGACTGAAACCATCATGCCAGCGGAAAGCTTTGAATCGAACTCCCCGAAAAAAATGAGTCCCTTGTCAAGACTTTCTTTGCTTTTGCCTCAGATTGAAGCCGAACAAGAACATGACGTTGATCTAGCAAACCTAGCGAGAAATCGCTAGAATCCCCAGGTTCGATGTATCGAATCTCGAATATCTTCCGATGTTGGTATGTAGCTAGAGAACTTTAAGACTATCCCATGTTTTTCCATGAAAGCTTCCCCACTTTTTTATCAGATGCCGTAAGCCCAATGGCTAACTCTCATTCTTTTCGAAATCTAGTTCCCTCGACATTTGTTTCTTTAAACCTCGATCAAACC